>JANAVB010019514.1:0-10000 GCA_029216955.1 Iris pallida
TAAACGTGACGCGTTCTAAGGCTTTGCGCGATCGCATCGCCTCGCCGACATACTCGTAATCCTCAATATTCACTCGAACAATTTCTAAGACGAACCATACCCATCGGATTCGAGCCACTCGACTCGTCGACACTCATTCTTATTCTTCTCCGAACCTATCACATACACCACTCGGATTCAAGCCATACGATCTAGTCCTCAATCACGTTCGTGTCATTCGCTAAGACATCCTCAGATACGTTCGACGAATCGCTAGCATAGTCGCTCGCGTCGTATCGACGCACTAAGTCGTTCGCACTATTTCCTCGAAGTCCAAATCAATCTTCCGTGTACGCCTAAGCGTTAGTCCGATAGCGTTCCTATCGATAGACACTCTAAGTGCATTTCCACCCCCGACCGAGCGATACTTGATATCGTTCGCGATTCGTTGCACCAAGGGTCGAGGTGCGCGACGCGAACACAACTTAGCCAAAAGGCCGTGTGCATAGCTATCCCGTGCGGACTAAATGTTGAGTTTGCAAGCTCATTGTTAGGGTCGACGTTTGGACTAATTAGGCATGCATGCGACTTGCTAAGGTCGACGTAGTACTATTCGGGCACACGTGCGACTTGCTAACATTGGCACATATTCTCCATCGAGTCAAGTTTGCAACGTTCGGCACAAGGCCCTATCGACGCATTTGGCACAGCCTATCGATGCGTTAGATTGAACGCTGTACGAGCTTCGAAAAAATATTTAACTTATTGTATGGACATGCCGAGGGACATTGAGAGAGAGCGCACCAACGATAACAACTTGCGGAAGCAACAGAGTTTTGCGGAAACATCGAAGTTAAAGAATTCAATCGACGGTCCAAGGACGTAAAGCCGTGCTCTGATACCACTATGTCACGCCCCGCTCCCGTAGGAGCGATCGTCCTCGCTAAGGCGTGATGCCAGCACGAGCCTAGATTGCGACTCGTGCAAGGCGGGTTCCATAACGGCCGATTTTCAGCGGCTGCGACGGGTCGTCGCACAGAAGTCCCGTGCAGAGACATTGATTTATAGCAGCGGAATTAAAGAAGACACATGAACACAAGTCATTCAAAAGAATCTCTTTATTGATATTGAATACAAGAATTACATTGTGGGCGCAAGGCCAATTACAAGTCTCTCAAGTCTCACTTTTCTCTCATTTTACAAGTCACTCTTCTCTCTCTCATCTCTCGATACAATACTGATTCCAGCGGAAGCTTCGGAAGGCGATGTCCATACATTACGTCTGTATAAGTCTTCAGATCACGCGACCGCACGCTTCGACTCGCCAAGGAACTCCGTGCTTCGACGCATCCAAGCGAGCTCCGCGCCACGAGCTTCTACCTGTGCCTGCACATGAAACACTGTGTGGGTGTCAGTACCACTGTACTGGTGGAGTGAGCTTCTCGCCCACCCATACAAACTACACGTTCATTTACTTTTGCAACTTAAATCCCTTCGATTGTCTTTCTAGTCTTGCTTAAGATCAATTTTAGGACCGGCGCCTTAGCGCAACTTGTGTATCGGAACCATCTCGTGCTTGCAATGTCAACGTTAACTCATCTGTCACTAGACCACTCCTCGTGCCCACAACGTTAACCTATCAAGTCGTGTTCGCCTTACGGCCATAATCAGAGACGCAGCTACACGAAAGACTCCATTTCCTTGCCTCTAGACCTTTCTCGTGCTTGCATTGTTGACGCACCGACTCATACTTATCTTTCGTGCCAAATCTGGGACGTAACGACTCGGTCGTGCTATGAACTCGATTCGTGCATCGATAACTCTGAGGCAACGCCTCCTCGCTTAGTCTTGCCTATACTTGTGTTGTGACAACGCGGCCGTGCCTCATATTTCGAAGCCGTGCCCAATAACTCAACGTAACTTCACACAACTTGCCCTACGGCCCTTTTTGACTTAACTCGCAATAGCTTAAGCCTAACTCATGCAACTCTATGCCATCAACTTAACACTCGCCGCCACATCTAGTGCCGAAGCACGCCGCTACACGCTGTAGCCAAATCTTAGGCCCAGGCATTGTGTTTACTAACTTCATACACTTTTAAACTCAACTCAATCCAAAGGCACGCACGCGGATTTGCCGCCCGTGCACACACTCTATATGAAAGGTCACTGGCATTAACTAGCCATCTTGGACATAGCCGGTAATACGGGACCCTTGCAACGCAAGTAGCGAGCCCCGATACAAGTCCCCGTCTTACCGATTGCCTATTACCCAGCTCGGCTATACCTTGTTTCTTCCTAGGCCGAGTCGGTCCCTTGGCCCGGGTTGCCGCTCGAAGAAACCATCACCTTGTCGACAAGTTGTCCATGACCACGCGCCTACGCTAACTTCTAGACTTAACGTAATGCATGGTCTCATCATCATCATTAGTCCTTTACTTTACTCTTTCCACTTTTTCATACTTCATTCGCAGAGCCCAAACCAGGGTTGCCTCGGACTGAACCACAGTCCCGACATATTTCCTCTCGCGACTAACCATCGCTTAGACTTAACATTCTTTGAACTCAGTGAACGGCTACTACATAGCCTTCCAACTTAACTTGAACATAACGTCTTTCCTTAAGTGTCGACCGACCGTAGCTAACTTTCCACTGAACCAACCGTGGCTCGCGCCTCTAAAACCGTCGTGTTCGACGCAACGTTGTCGCCCAAGTCATACTTCATATGACGGGCCTTTGGGTCGTGGGACTATTTATCTTGACAACCGCAGAATGAGCGGGACAGCACGGAATAACTTAGGTCGACCGGCATAACTTTGCCTTACTCACTCAAACGTACAACATAACCCAAGGGACGAGCAAAGGCTACGCCAAGCCTTGCGGGACAGGACCGAGCAGCTTTAGCAAGCATTGTGCGGGCGACCCTATGACTTAGGCTAACTCTCAGCTTTCGCACCGAAGACCAACTTTCCTTCTCCCAAGCCACGGGACAAAGGACCGAGTGTCATTTTCAAAGCACGCCGTGCACCAACTCTAAGCCGACCGTGGGACGTTTCCATGTTCTAACTCGATTCAAACCATCGGGATTATTCCCTTAGCTATGTGGATGCGTAGCTTTTATTATCAAGCCTAACTTGTGCAAGTTGAAAACACGATTTATTATGTGAAGGCAAAGATGAGGAGAGTTCACCGAAACTACCCCACCTGAGCGATGTCTTCGAGCAAGCCGTTGCAAGGCTAACGCCGAACGGCGTCGGCGTTTCGATTCCTCCGATTGACTTACGGGACGGGGCACTACAATGGGTTAACGGGTTTAATAGACTGTTATTGGGTTTAAAACCCATTATCTTAAATTACTACATAACTAACCCAAGCCCCAACCCTAACAGCAAGCTCGACTGACCCACTGGACGAGCCGAGTAGCGCTCAAACCCACCCCTTGTCCAGCGGGCTAGTTCGAGCCCCCCTTTTTGTTCTTTTTGTTTTATTTTTATTTTTATTTGTTTATATATATATATATATATATATATATTATATTATATATATATATTATATATACTGTTTATACATATATATATATATATATACTGTATTTATATTATATGTATATTTTATATTAAGTATTTATATATATATGTATTTATTATATATATGTTTAATATATATAGATATATATATATATATATATATATATATATATATATATATATTCTATATATATATATATATATATATATTATATATTATATATATATATATATATATTATATATATATATATATATATATTGTTGTATATGTATATATTTCAAATACAATTTTGTTTAAAATGTTATTATGTGTAAATTCACAAGTTATTTATTATATAGTTTTATGACTTTTATATTTTACCACTTTAATATATATTATTAAAATACTTTAATATATTTTTGAATTACTGTATTTTATTAATCATGGCCATTTGGTGTCCAAATCTAGCATGAGTTTTTGGGCCCAAATGTGCCTAATACATTCAAAGTATGTACAAGTCATATTGGACTTGATTTATGGCTTTGGGTCCCGTATCTGGAGTTCGGTTCAATTTTGAATACGTGGATAAATATTAAATAATTAATTATTTATTTTCCAGAAATTGTAACTTGCTGTTTTTGAATTTTTTATATATTTTAAGTTCTGTAGAAATATAAGAAAAATTGTATTTATATACTATGTTAATTTAGCTAATTTAATATAATTTTTCCAGCATTTAATAGTACCTTATGAATTTTATAAAAATAGGAAAATAGAACTCATTTTCAGGATACATATGTTTACTGATTTTTAATAAATATCTATGAGGGTTTTAAATTTCAGAAACATTATTATAAATTTCTATAATTAACATGGATCATCTTGGTACTTTATTTTTGTGTACTTGAGCCTTTTGTCTATCTTAAAAATTGTTGGAACAGTATACAGTCTGATTTAATTATTGATTAATTATGACTTACGATGTATTGTGTGATTTGGGATATTTTAGTATTGGACCTCACCCTACCATAGTGTAAAGGCCCTAGAAAGTTAGTTTCGGTATTGTCACCCCACATTGGTCTCTTATGCTTTCACTATTTGGCTAGGTATCCAGTCAGAGAGTCGTGTCGCACAGTAGTGTCTTAGTGTTTAACTTAGTATAAAAACTAAGTTTATGTATTATTTTTACAGTGACGAGACACCAGACATCTGTAGCATTTTCTTCACTACCTTGCTTTGCTAGAGGCAAGTACCTCTACAAACTTTATTTACAACATATAATGAATTGTGTATAAACCATGTTAAATACCGATATCTAAATTGCAAGCCATATCTCTCTACATGTTTCACATGCTTTATACTGCTCTCAGTATCCACCATGTTTTATACTGTCCTCATATCTCTCACATGTTTAGAATCTGGGTTATAGGGAAACTGATAGTTGAGTACGTGATCATGTCCCCTCTATCGTACCGAGCAAAGTTTTATTTTACATGTTACTGCGCCATAGGCCTTTATCTCAAATTCGTATTTGTGCGTATGTACATCTATCGCCGTATCACTTGTATGAAAGTACATTTCATTATGTGCCCCTGTACATTGTACACCTATTGACGATCACGTACCTACTACAGTTTTAAACATTACATATACATCTGTCTCTATGATATATGTATCATTGCCATGATAGATTATGATATGACATGATTCATGTTTATTACATTCATGTTCATTTTATATTTCGTATATTTAGTTTGCTAGAATCAGTACTTACTCCTGTCCTGACAGGATAACGTTATCGGTATACTTACCGAGAAGGAGTTGCTTTGTGATTCTTATTATGGGATTGCCATCGAGGATCAGACTTTACCTTACGAGGATGTACCTATGGGGAAACTCGTATATTTTGTGTAGTTGCTCGGAACTTTTGAGAGTAGTCATGTTGTTGACTATGTATTTTGTAACTGGACCTGTATCCAGTTTTACTTTTAGCCATGTACTCGGAGCATATTTTTATACAAGATGACTTTTGTGTTTGGAACATTTCTGACTCAATATGACATATAGAACTATTAGCATACTTGATTATATTGTTTATCTTTAGAACAGCTTACTGCGCTTTATCTCAAGCGTAGGCTGGACATGACTCGGCCCGGCCCAACAATTTGGGTAGCGGATCGTGACATATTTTTAGTGGTGGCCCATGCAGGTCCTAACTAAATTGTTTGGTTACGTCATTGTACCAAGCATGCCTGTAATTAGGAACTTAAGGTAACTAGACAACACTAGGAATAACATTTTAGAACACCTAGAGGATTACTAGGATTGCAACATAGAAAATGCATCACAACATACGCTCGCTATTACAAATTAAACTTTCTTGTTGTTTATGATTGTTTACTTAAAAGAGTCCTTATAAGTTCTTTTATTTATTAGATGGTGCTCACCCGCTCATCCCAGTATGCCACACCTGAGAATGACACACTTCCTATCCAGTCGGTTGACCAGTTGACCGATGCACCTCCACCTCCACCTACCATACTCCCCTCCACAAATCCACCAACCCAGATGCCTCCACCACCTTCCACATCACAGTCCCAGCAGGATCCGATACTCCCACCACCGCCTATTACTATACCTGTCCAGGTTTTCGTCACTCTCGACGGGAACGAACTGCTCACTCTGATCCAGGGGTTCCTAACGACCCATCAGGAGCAGACCACCTTACTCCACCAGAGCATGGAGCGTTCTGAGGAGCGTGTCGTGGTCCCACCACCGGAAGAGCCACGGCAGAGAGCGGGAAACATCAAGGACTTCATGGGTTTGAACCCCAGGAAGTTCATGGGGACCGAGGGCATCGTGGTAGCAGATGACTGGCTAGACTCGGTAGAGACGAAGCTCCTTGGAGCTAGGTTGCCGGGTGACCTCCAGGTCGAGGCAACAAAATTTCTGCTAACAGACTTGGCAGGAGTTCGGTTCAGGAATGAGCCATTATTCACGAGAGGGAGGGCCACTTAGGATCAATTTAAGATCCAGTTCAAGAAGAAATTCTTCTCGACCACCGCTAGGATAGCCATGGGGCTACGATTCTAGAACATCTAGCAGGGAACCATTCTGTTGACGAATATGCAGCAAAGTTTAGTCAATTTAGCCATTTCGTTCCTAGTCTGGTTGCAGACCTAGAGGAGATAACACGTAGGTTTTGCCATGGTCTAGTTCCAGACATCGGCATTCTCATAGTAGCGAACGGGACGACTGACTACTACCAGAGCCTAGAGTTGGCCCGGAGCATAAAGGAGCATCTTCAGTCTTGCAAGAGGCCGGCTCCCGTACACCACGAGGGACCTTCCAAGCGTCAGGCTTTCCAACCGAGAGCACCGCGCCGCACCAGCAGACATACCGTCCTTCCACACCACATCACCCAACCCCACCAGCTAGAGCCCCGGGACTTCGGCAATAGAGGGGACCAGTGTGTTCATTCTATAGGAGGCCAGGGCATGACTTTGCTATCTGCAGGAAGAGGTTGGGGCAGTGTTTAGCTTGTGCGTCTACCACCCATCAGCTTTGGGACTGCCCAGCCGCGAGGGTACCAGGTGCTGGACCACCGTCTAGAGGACCGCCGCTCCCGACTCAGCAGCAGAGGTTTGGGCAACATCTACAGCAACAAGGGATCCCAGGGGAAGGCTTATAGTCTGGCTCTTGCGGAGGAGCCGGAGCAGGTTTCGAAGCCAGATTATTTAGCCGACGTCATCACAGATCATGCATGTTTATTTGCATACTTTTCTAGCTCTATGCTTGTTTGATTCCGGTGCATCGTATAGCTTCCTTTTATTAGAGTATTTGTATAAACACCACTTAGTAGATACACCTACCGAGGAGATGAGTAAAGTAATGATGGGAGGCGGACCAGTACCTATTAGGGCTATCTATAGATGCTATATTACTATAGCAGGGAGAGAGTTTAGGGGGCGATTCTTTGTGATGCCACTCCCCGGGTATGATATCATATTGGGGATGGACTGGCTTAGCTATGCTTACGCAGCTATAGACTGTCATGAGGGTAGTATTATGTTCAGTCCCCCAGGCACGATACCATTCAGTGTCAGAAGGACAGGGTCAGAGATCAGCCTAGAGTCGAACTGTTGTATGACAGTTGGGGAGTTAGCACCGCCACACCCTATCATTAAGGAGTTTATGGATGTATTCCCAGAGGATCTTCTAAGACTTCCGCCTGATAGAGATGTGGAGTTCACTATAGATCTAGTACCGGGATCATCACCAGTATCCCGGCTTGCTATAGAGTGAACCCCAAGGAGGCCGTAGAGATGAAGGAGCAGATTGATGACCTGTGAAAAAGGGTTTCATTCGATCTAGTGCTTGTTCGTGGGGAGTGTCAGTACTCTTTGTACCGAAGAAGGATGGTACAGTCCGGTTGTGTATTGACTACCGGGCGTTGAATACCATCCCCATTAAGAACAATATCCTCTGCCCATGATAGATGATTTGTTCAACCAGTTGAGTGGGACGAAGGTATTTTCCAGGATAGATTTGAGATCCGGTTACCACCAGGTGAATCAGGGCTGCAGACATCCAGAAGACGACGTTCAACACGAAGTATGGGCAGTACGAGTTTTTGGTGATGCTATTTGGTCTCACAAATGCGCCAGCTGTCTTTATAAACTTGATGAATAAGACATTTCACCAGTATCGGGATAAATTCGTCATAGTATTTATCGACGACATCCTGATATACTCGAAGACGTCGGAGGAGCACGCAGAGCACTTGCGGACAGTTTTGGAGATTCTAAGGCAGGAGAGGTTGTATGCCAAATTGTCGAAGTGCGAGTTCTTTTTAGACCGAGTGGAGTTTCTCGGTCATGTAGTTACTGGAGAGGGGATCTCAGTGGATCCCAGGAAGATTGCTGCCGTTGAGACATGGAAGGCTCAGACGTCAGTTTCAGAGATCAGGAGCTTCTTGGGATTAGCAGGCTATATAGAAAGTTCGTCCAGGACTTTGCTAGGATAGCTGAATCCATGACGAAACTAACATGGAAGGACTTAGAGTACATCTGGTCAGAGGACTGCCAGACAGCATTTGAGGAGCTGAAAAGGCTGACGACCGCTCCAGTTTGACATTACCTTCGGGATCTGGAGGTTTCACCATTTACAGCGATGCTTCTTCGGGAAAGGGGCTAGGATGTGTCCTACAGCAGCATGGGAAAGTGATTGCTTATGCATCTAGGCAATTACGGACTCATGAACGGAACTATCCTACCCACGACCTAGAGTTAGCTGCGGTGATCTTTGCACTCAAGTTGTGGAAACACTACTTATACGGAGAGCGAGTGGAAATCTTTACTGACCACAAGAGCTTGAAGTATGTGTTCATGCAGAAAGAACTGAACACGAGGCAAAGATGATGGTTGGAGTTGATGAAGGACTTCGACATCGATTTACAGTATCACCCCGGAAAGGAAAACATGGTGGCGGATGCACTGAGCAGGCATCCGATGGCATGGTATCTGATGATAGATCGACATTTGTGGGAAGATCTGGAGAAGCTCGGTATAGAGATAGTTCGGCCAGGATCAGTGATACAGATGATGGCGCTAGACATTCAGTCAGGTTTAATAGAGCAGATCAAGGAGGCACAGTCTACAGATGAGAGCCTCCTCAGACTTCGAGCCCAGGATTTAGCAGGATTGCTGGATGACTTTACCGTAGCAGAGGATGGATTCTTGAGGCATGGCAGCCGGTTATGCATGCCGAAGGGAGAGCTGATAGAGACAGTCTTGCAGGAGGCGTACCGATCGCGATATTCTATTCACCCTGGTGCCAACAAGATGTACCGTTACTTACGGGAACATCTTTGGTGGCACGGGATGAAGAGAGATGTATCATGTTTCATTTCGAGATGTCTAGTTTGCCAGCAGATCAAAGCGAGCGTCAGAGGCCAGCTGGTCTATTGCAGCCATTATCCATTCTCGAGTGGAAGTGGGAGCACATTACGATGGACTTCGTCTTAGGGCTTCCTCGTTCCCAAGGAGGAAAGGATGCCATTTGGGTCATCGTTGATAGGCTAACGAAGTGTGCGCACTTCATACCCTTCAAGGTGGGGCTTTCTACCGAAAAGTTGGTGGAGCTATACATGCAGCAGATAGTTCGCTTATACGGAGTACCAGTGAGTATCGTATCGGACCGGGATAGCAGATTCACGTCCTACTACTGGAGGAGCTTGCAGGAAGAGTTGGACAGTCGGCTCAAGTTCAGTACAGCGTACCACCCACGACAGATGGACATTCCAAAAGGACGATACAAACGCTAGAGGACATGCTGAGGACTTGTGTGCTGGACTTTGGCGGATCATGGGTGAGCCATCTATATTTGGTAGAATTTTCATACAACAACAGCTACCAAGCCAGCATCGGTATGTCTATTTTCGAGGCACTATATGGACGACGAGGCCGTACACCGCTCTTTGGGATGATGTTGGGAATAGAGTTATGCTTGGG
>JANAVB010019514.1:15000-104550 GCA_029216955.1 Iris pallida
ATATAGATAATTCAAATTTCAAATATAAATATTAATTAAACTATTTAAATAAATCAATAAAATCAAATCAAGGTTTTTTTAAATTACCGTCATAAATTCAGAAATATATTTTCTAAAAATACCAATAATAATAATTTCAGAAATCATGATAATTACTTAAATAATAAATCATAAATTAACTTTCATAAATAACACAAATATGTTAATATCAAATTTCGAATTTCACAAAATATCTAGAATACAATGTATATAAATCAAAATTTCTAAATTACCATTTATTTTAAACGACGAATAAAATAACTCTTTTATACAAAATAAAAATATTTATCACATTTGTTTGAACATGTACTTTTCCTATATAAAATAAAATTTATAATAAAAATGTTTTTCTAAAATATGTACCTCGACCCATATTCGCACTCGTCGAGCAAATACGAAACGCAAATATCGTACGCTACAACAATGCGATCTCGTATGCGATGTGCAGATACGAAATAAATACCAAAATTTATTTATTAAAAAAACGTATTAGAAATTTAGGGGGTTTACATCCTGCCCAACTTAAAAGAATTTTGTCCTCGAAATTTAGGAATAGATAGGGTAGGTAGGGTTGAAGGAAATAAAAAGAGTTTAGTCGATAAGAATCATGACTTAAATCCTCGGGCGAGAAGTTCAAGGCATAAGATGGAGGGAATGGGAGATTTAGATAATTCTAGTCGAAAAAAATCAACAGCTCGAAGATGGTTAATGCATGACAACCCATGAGTGTTTAAATCAATAACGCTACCATTATCCTATAGACTTGCAATCTTGTCAATAGGCAATAACTTTCTTATCTCAAAGCTCGATTACGAGCGCGTTAGTTTCGAGTCACTTGTGGTTTTTAATTCTGTTAAATCTTTGAATTCGTCATTATCCTTTTATCACTAATCTTCAAAAATATTTCTTCTTCCAATTGATATTCCATCGAACTTCATCTTTTCTTCATTTCTTTCCTTTTTTTTTGTAAAACATATATTCCTAAATTTGAGATTTATGAACAAAATTTAGATGTCGACCAATATATGCCTTCGATATCTCCTAATGCTCGCCTTTAATTTGAAGTTTTGGATTCAATCAATCTCTAGCAAATATTTTTCTCAAACCAATTTCTCGTCTTTCAAAATTTTCTAAAATAATCTAATCAACCTTTTATCAATTTAGTTGAAGATAAACCAAGGTTACTTTAATATGAAATTACGTCCAAAATCTTAAAATTTACTAAGTCCAAAATAATCTCTAATATTTCTCTTCCCACATATTTTCCCTCGAGCAAATTTTTTATGCAAAATTTTCTTTTAAGAAATTACATTAAGATTTCTTCACTCCATTCAGTCATGAGTAAATCAATCTCACCTTAATATGACCTTTATAATAGACAAATTTTTAAGCTATATATCCCATGATTGAAATAGGTCCGAAACATTTGATTCCTTCTTCTCCAATATTTTCATATAGGTCTATATTTCCTCAAGCTATAATCTCCTCAAAAATTTAAATTTAATAATCTTCAATCCATTTAGTCGATGGCCAAATCAAGTTCTTCCTAGTAGGATATTCACATTTATTTATAAGCTAACAATATTCCTTAAGCACTAAACATAGAATTTCTCTCTACTATGTTTGATATCGTAACCTTTTTGTCAATCTCAAGCATATTATCACTTGAACATAAAACCAAATATCACTTCCCTTAATTCCATCTAATACCGCTTTTCAACTCATTTCTCCAATATTTACACTCATTTTATTTATCTATACTAATCTCCTTTATGGCCTTCCGATTCTAACTCATTCTTTAACCGAGGGTGTCATGATAAACTTTCCATCTTCACATCTAAGGAACAAGGTTTATTTGGATAACAGTGTAGTAAAAATAAGATCCTTGAAGAGAGAAGAAAAACAATTGGGAAGAGAATATAGTTAGGTTCAACGGTCATGATTTGGATAATAAATACGGATTATAAGTCGTCGACATTTTGCCTCGTTTGCAACAGAGTCTGCAAAACCAAAGCATCGCCTCGCACGGACTGATGCATGGGCACGGTAGACCGAATCATTCGAATAGTTCAATAGAATACGAAGTGCTCGAATGGCTAAGTCAGAAGAGTTGGCCATGCAACAAAGTTATAAAATCGAACCACATTGGCTCGACGAAACGATATGGCATATCAGCATAAGGTGGAAGGACTTTGACCCTTCTTTCCTACTCCATTATGCCTAACTAAAATATACCGTTGAATGCTAACTTAACCTATCGAGACCACGGGCATGGCTCGATCGAGAGATGAACGTAGTGCGTGTCAAACACTAGATAGAATAATTGAATTGAAACGTACATCAAATGTACGAGTCGCCAAAGAATATTAAAATCATCGTAACGACGAACGTCTCGGTGCGCAAACCAAAAGAACATGGAATAACTGTATCGGTGAATGCCTTAGTGCACGAGTCGCTTATGCCTCCATGCACAAATTAGAGGGCTAGAATATTGAAAGACTATATCGGTGCGAGTGCCTTAGCGCATGAGCTATAAAATATTGAATACTCTATCGAGGCGTGACTCAGTGCACGAGTTGAAAGGGAAGAACATAAGTTTAGCACATTAAAAGATCGTATCGAGATGTGCATCAAATGCACAAGTAGGAGAACATTGAACATTAAGGCGTAGAACATGGAAATACTGAATCGCGGCGTGCATCGAATGTACGACTCGAAGGATTTCGAATAACTTTTGAATGTGGCATGCTGACTCAAAATGTTCATGGCCTTCGGGGCATTCGTTTGATGAACATTAAGTTAGGGCATTGTGCCAATGAAAATAGAGATGGATGAATCGAATGTTGAGATGATGCGCTAGCTGAGTTTCGGACTTAGACTATTTTTGCTTGTATGAAATCGATATGCGTTGCATGGTCAAATGGACTTGATGATTGCCCGTGCACGGGTATCCCACGAATGAGGTACGCCAGGACTATGGGACCATTCGATCTAGAAGGGAATTTAAGATGGGTATTATGTAGGATATTTCAATTTATGACGCTTACGACCTACTATTGAAATAGAGCGTCACAAATACCGGTATCATTTAGGAGTGCTTTAGAAAATGGGGATAGCAACCCAGGCTGAAGTAATCACCATCATACTATTGATGCCATAGCATTTTGAAGTGTGCGACCGCATTGATGCTCGGACTTGCAATGGAATGATGCGACCAAGATATAGAAGACATGATGTATGGAACGGTAAAATCCTTTATGGGCAAGAGAGAACTTGAGTGTTGTAAGCCAATCTGACATGATTCATTTGGGCTATTGAAAGCCTTTGTAATTCCACTGCTTATTCAATAAAGAGAATTGTTTTGTACACTCTGTTTCTTCCACTGTAAATATTGAATCAAAGATAACCATTTTGAGAATCTGTCAACTTGTCTTGTACGAGTGCAACTCCAGACTTGTACGACATCACACCCCAGCGAGGATGATCGATTCGGTAAAATCAAACGAGGGCGAATGATTTCCCGAACGGGACGTGACAGGGGTTAACAACTAGCTTTATTATCTTGATCAATTGGAGGGAAGAATTTCCCAATTACCTGCAAGCCCTTTTCTTCCGGCCCTTATATATAGACGTGGGATTTGGAGCTATCTGTCATGATGAGCACACTTCCAGCGTACCGTAGAGTATTACACTTGTCCATAGGATACACTTGTCTCCCTGGCAATGCATCTATTACCTTCCTTCTTTTGGCCTGGATAAGTCGGGTAGTCTACAGAGTGGGTGACTTGATCGAATTTTTCAAACTTACATATATTAGTAATTAGGATTGTGATAACCCTAGTTAGCTAATGTATCAAGACATATTCATTGATTGGTCGTGATTTGTGGTTCGAGTCCATTCATGTCTAGTCTTGTTCCAGTTTTATCTTATTTTAGCACTTAGATGCCTACTATTCCTGTACATTTTATTATTCCCACTACATGCATGGCTTTACTACTGTAATGCCTGTGGTTCGTATTACGTATTTCTGGAATACGTGTACGTATTTATTCTTGTATTGTATGATTTCCTTGCTTAATTCCTTCTTTGCTTGGCTTGGTTATTTTCCTTGGGTTGGTTCGGCCTAGCTTGGTTTTGCTTGGGTTCATGATGAACCCATGGATGAACCCCCTACCTACCACCACCATTCATATTTATTACCCCCTTCTCCTCTCTCTCTTCATTTATCATCTTTTTCTTCCCCATTTATTTCCTTCACCTACCAGAGAGAGGAGAGAGAGGTCTAGGCAAGTGCAACTTGCTTCATGAAGGAACTCTAATTTTATTACTTCATTCTCTTCCTTACTACATTCTAAAGCACTTTAGAACTTGGCATTTTTACTTTCCATGGCTAGATTCTTGTAGATCTAAGTTTATTTTACTTTCGGATTTCTTGGGTTTTGATCTACTTAATCTTGTTATTTGTATGTTTTGATGGTTCCATATTGTAGAGAATTTCGTTCTACCCTATTTTGACCTATGGAAGTTCGGATTTGGGCTCCGGATGATAGAGTTATGCAGCTTGGAAGCCATGGCTTATGGTGTATTTCTTCTCGGAAATCTAGAGAAGAAGCACAGTTCCGAGCCGCATGATAGCACTTGACCGTATGAATATTCATGCGGCAAGTCAGCTTCGAAACCGCATACACTATCAACTGGACTTAACCGTATGACAAGTTCATGCGGCAAGTATTTAGTTCGGCCGCATGAGGCTCTTGTACTTCTAGCCGCATGGGGCCCTTCTTCCCGAACCGCATATGCACCCTTGCTCCCAGCCGCATAGGTATTTCTCTCCGCTGCCGCATGGGACTTCGCCCATCCCGAGCCGCATGAACTCCAATACTCGCGAGCCGCATAGACCGCAGTCTCCCGCTGCCGCATGAGGACCCGAGTCCTCTCAGCCGCATGACTGACTGATCCCGAGCCGCATAGACCCTGATTCCCTTCAGCCGCATGAGACCCCTCCATTCCTGACCGTATAAGCTCCTGCATCCGCTTACGCCGCACGCCCGCACTGCCTTGAGACCGACCTTTCCGAGCCGCATGAACTCGGATTTCGGGACGCATAAATCCATATCCCTTCAGCCGCATGGGTTGTTCTCTTCCAGCCGCATGTGATCATTCCTGGCCGCGTATGCTTTAGCCGCATGACTCTTCTATAGCCCTGAATATTGATATTTTATTAGATATTTTACGTCCATTTTATATCCTTACGCCTTTTGTCATGAACTTGATAATCATGGATTTGTTTAATATGTTTGGAAATGATACCTGACATGACCTGATAGTGACCCGTAGTGGTGCACTCTTGACAAAAAAACCTGGCATGACATGATAGTGGCCCGCCGTGGCGCACTCCTGACAAGTGCACTTGACATGATAACCTGACATGATATATCTTGAGAAGCTGTTGCGACGGCTACCTGACATGACATGACCTGTATAATTACCTGGACACCGTGGGCGATTGTGCTTGTACAAATAAACCAGTCCTGTCTTGCATCATGTCTAGGGAGGGAGCTCCTGAGTACCACGGTCAGGAGTACCTATTGAAATGGACTAAGGCTAATAACTAGATTAATATATTAGTCATGAAGAGATTTTCCAGCTACAGGCAATTCCGTTACCTGGGCGCGCCTGGGATCTGTAGCCTGCCGTCGAGTAGGGCACATTTCCAGCACACTGTCATGTGTTGCACCCTTCAAGCTACCTAAGGGTACATGCGTTTTCTCAACGGTGTACCCACCTGAATTCAACCCTAATCTTTCGTCCTGGGTAACCTGGATGGTCTGCAGGGCTTGTGGCTGTGGAGTAATCTCACTGCACCTTGCTAGTAATTAGGCCTGTGATAACCCTAGCTAGTTAAAGTATCAAGCCGTAATTCTTGCTTGGCCGTGAAATGATTGGATGGAGTCTAACCAGTCTAGTCTTGTCCTGATCCTGCTCCAGATTGCTATATGACCTGAATGCCTGTATTTATTTTACCGATAAATGGTGAGAATTCCAAGTTCTGTTCAGACGAAGGGTTACAACCCCGGTCCTTGTTTGGTTTACGGGTTGTAACCTGGTTATCTGAATAGTTCCATGGTTATCTCGTCGTATATCATCCTGATGTATTTTCTTTATTTCCAGTTCTTACTTTTATTTATACTCTTGTGCTGATTGCTGGTTTTAGTTCCTAAGTGAAGCTTCCTTTGTGGCACTTGCTCTTTCTGGGGTCTGACCCAGCTGGTTTTGTGTGGCCAGATTTCGGAGCATCTCCAGAGGATCTACCGACCTTCCAGCCAGATGGTGACCACTAGACGGAACCCTGGCAACGAGTGGGTTTATTTTTGATCTCCCACTTATTGTAAAAATATTCTTTTGAGGCGTTTAGCCGACGAGCACCTGTTTAGCTCGACTGTATTTACTTACTGTCTGCCTACGGGCTGTAACATGATTGACAGATCCTAGGGTTGATCATGTATGACTAAACTCTTGCTAGTCCTCACATTTTGTAACGACTAGCTTCATGATCAGCTGAATATGTAATATTTGGTACGCCTTATTATTGTATATTTAATGATCATACATCTTGTAACTTTTACTTACTTGCTTGTGATTGAGACAATAGGCTTGTTCATGACATTAAGAGACTGCTGGCTTGTAGATAAACCCTCATGTATCTAGACAGCCGTGACCGTATAGCGAGATGGAATCCATTTCAATATACGTAGCTGGCTATGTCTGCCCCCGCTCTCCAGTATTCTGGTTCTGGGGCGTGACAACTACATTTCTTACATACTTGGCTTCATTACTTGCCCTACATGCTCGATTTTATTACATGCTCACATGTCCAGTTTATCTTCCATGTTCATATGTTATTTTTTGTTACATGTTTCAAATTTTCTTTCATATACACTATGGTACCAATTTATATTTATGTCTCGTTTACTGCGTTACTTTAGTATTGTTATGAATTGCATGCTGATTTTAGTTCATAGTTTGGCTTTCTTTGTGGTACTTGCTATTGGGGTCTGACTCCACTAGTTTTGCTTGACCAGATCTAGTTACGGAGCCCGAGGATCTTCCGGAACTTCCATTCGATGGTGACCATCCGGAGCATCAGGGTGCTTGAGTGGGTATTCTTTCTCTTACCCACTCTTTTCGTAACATATTCTTTTGCGGCGTTTAGCCATCGAACACGTATGTAGCTCGTCTTTTGGCCTTGACTTTTGGCCTGCGAACTTAGACACGATTGTATATTTTCTAGACTCTAGTTAGAGTTATTAATGTATTACTTACACTCTTGCTAGTTGTTTATTTTGTATTACTGTCTTCATGATCACCTATATATTATAGTTTGAGACGCTTTACTGTCTTGCCTAATGATCATATCCTTGTATATTACTTGCTTGCCTGTGATTGCGATATCTAGGATTATGTGACCTAGGATCGACTGTTGATTTGTAGTAGTATCTCTCATTTATACAACTTATACATTATTTAGGAGTACTGGAGTATTTAGGTATACGTAGCTGGCCTTGTCCGTCCCTACTTGCCAGTATTCTGGTTCTAGGACATGACAGAGGTACACCTTGAATTATGGTAAATAAAATGGGGTGCAACTCAATTTTTTTCATTAATTTAAACACTTTGATATTAGTACTTGATATTCATAAATAAGTAAATAAATAGTTAAGTAATATTAATTACTATTCTGATGTATGTGTTAAACATTTTAGTTACTATTTGTTAAGTTGTCGATAGTGCTTCAGTAGTATCTAGCAATTAATTTATTACCATATATTTAAATAGTTAATTATTAAAAGTAAGTAATTACCGTAATTATATTAAGTAATCAAAAGAAATGCTTAATTATTATGATTCAATAACTATGTTACATTATTAATATTAATTATAAATTTATGTATATAATTTTTTTGCCATTCTTATAGGTAATCTATATTACTACATAATAAGAAAAGTTGAGCTTTCACCATAGAATGTTTTTTCTTCTGAAAATATCGTTATCTATGTTTACTAATTAAATTATATTTAAATTTAACATAGGTAGTTAAGTAATTACGTATAAAATAAAAAATTAAGAAATTGTTGTTTGTTCTATCCAAATAGTAAAAAATTAAGAAATTATTCTCTTCTTAAATAATAAATTATTAAAATATTATTGTTTACTTTTTTCAAATAGTATAAAATATGTACAAAGTATGTAAATATTTACTAGTGTACTTAGTTTTCAATTTCACGTCCTTCTACATCCTCTATTCAAATACTTTAACTGTCCAAACAACTCCTTTTGTACATAACATAACCCTAAATGGGTTATTTATATTGACATCTCCTATATTTTTATGTTAAATACACGGACCACCTCTATGTTTTATAATTTATATTAAAAATTTTACACTGACGACTCTCACTTAAAAATACATATAAAGGACAGAGGGTGTCAGTATATTTATTTTTAAAATAGGAGAGATCTGCTTAGTAAATACAAAACGTAGAGGTATCAGTGTAAATAAACCTAAATTATTATGTCAATAGAATTATTAAAGAAATTATAATTATCAAGAAAGTTTTATAATGTCCAAAAAAAATTTAAGATGAATTACCAAAATTATTCTTAGTTTATTTTAAAATTTTAAAATAAAATTTATAATTTTTCTTATAAATTGAAGATAATTTTGATAATTTTTAAAAATTCTTAGACACTGTAAAAAAATTGGCAACTATACAGTTCCCAGTAGTAGTAGAAATTGTAGCTATTGATGGTTAGAGCATCTCCAACCCTATTGTCTTGTTAAGTGTTGTGAGTCTTAGGTGGCTCCTATGTGGCATGAGCCACAAGACAATGTCTTGTTTATGTGGCAAAATTATATCTCAAATGACAATGAGATACAAAAACTCTCTCCAATGCAAAAGTATTGAGGAGACAATAAAAAGTATTTTTTCCAACTTCCAAGGCAACTCCTCCACTTCTTCAACTTTTTTATAAATATTTTTATTCACAAATGATGATGTGGACATAAAGACATTGTGAAGTGCATTGTCTAGATCTAGACAACCAACTTCACATTGTCTTTGCCATGTCATTGCCATGTCAACTCCACACTTTATTTCACATTTGCATTGGAGAAGTACTTTTAAAGAAAATGGTTGTCATTCCTATGTGGCAACCATTTTTTTCAAACTCACAATAGGGTTGGAGATGCTCTTACTATCATATAAAATTCCTATTGGTATGTGGTTATATAGTGTGATGTGGGACAGTACCAGGAGAGGAACATGTGGAGTGTTGGGGTCAAGAGTGGGAATTAACGAATGGGGCTTCATGTATACCACATGGGGAGAGCCGTTTGTCTGCCCCCAATTCTGACAATTAATATCATGTGGCACTGGCGACGGATTGTCGGACTAAAGATTACACAAATTCTACACGAATACTTTTGAACCAGTTTCCGATAAAAATTTGTTTTTGTCACAACTCCAATTCTGAACTCGTCCTTTTCTAGGTCCATTATCAACGTATAAAAAAGATGATTTTAGCGATCGCCTTCCGTTAACAAGTGCACGAACACCTATCACATTAGCAGTAGGACTGCAAACAAGCCGAGCCGAGCCGAGCCAAGCCAAGCTTTTGTAAGCTTAGAACTTGGCTTGACTAGCATTATTCGAGCTCGAGCTCAAGCTTGATAAGTTTTTTTTATTTTGAAGCTTGAGCTTGGCTCGAGCTTGTTTATATTAAGCTTGAGCTTGACTTGGTTTGAGCTTGAGCTTGGCTTGATAAGGAAGCTTGAGTCAAGCTTGATAAATAAGCTCGATAAGCTTGAAATCAAGCTTGTGGCTCAACTTTATTTCAAGCTCATTAAGCTTGATTTCAAGCTTAACGAGCTTGATTTCAAGCTAGTTATGTTTGAATTCAAGTTTCTGAAATATTAACAATTTATTTATAAAAATTTAATTAAAAAAGGTTTCTTAATATCACTTATTAAAGACAAATATATAATACACAGCCATATTGTTATACAAATATATATAATTAGAATTCAACAAAGAACAAACGAGCTCCTAAATGAGCTTCTAAACGAGCCACCTCGCAAGCTCATAAACGAGCCACCTCGCGAGCTCAATTGAGCCGAGTACTTCTAAGCTTGAGCTTGACTTGTTTATTAAACGAGCTCAAAAATAAAGCTTGAGCTCAGCTTGTTTACTAGACGAACCGAGCTCAAACGAGCTTTTATCGAGCCGAGCTTCGAGCAGCTCGCCAATGGCTTGGCTCATTTGCAGCCCTAATTAGCAGGCATATTACATAGGAAAACTCCAAATGAAACTATCCAGAAGATGAGACCGGATTAGCTATCTCTGATATAGTATTTCAATTATTTTCTCTTTTATAACATGTGGACCTTTTTGTTGGTTTTATCGATGAGTCTCACATGTCAAAGAGGAGAGGATATGATTGGAACATCGGATCAGGGACAGCTGATCCGGTCCCGGAGGAGACTATGGTTTAAGTCAAATTGTCATGTGTCTAACCTTCCTATTGGCCGAATCATAATAAATGATGTTAGTCCTGTTAAGGAAAGAGTCATCCTCATTAGCATTTTTCTTCTTTATAGTGTTAACGTTGTACTTTCCTTCTTTATAATGTTACTGTTGTACTTACTATATTTATTTTCTTTGTAATCTCTATAAATTGAGGTATTCCACTAATGAATAAACACACATAGAAAATTATTCCATTCTCCATTGTTAACATGTTATCAGAGCCTTGGCACTAACTCTTCCATCGATTTCAGCCGTCGTAGTTTTCTCGATTCCAGCCGCCGTACCTCCTGTTCAAAGTCTGACTGTCCAGCTGGTGAGCACTAGATTCGGAGCTCAATCGTGAACTCGTCCTTCCAGATCCGTTGATCCGCTAGAAGCTCGTCGTTCGTCGCCGTTCGAACGACATATCCAGCTCAAATCCGGACTGTGGCTTCTTAGACTCTGCTTTCGCCTGTAGAACCCAACTCGCGGTAGTGAGAAGTCCGAACCGCACGCTCCGGCCTATGTCAACGTCTCTGCTACCGCTCACGACAGTTTGTACAATTTTTTTTAGTATTCCATTTTCTTACTCTAGACTATAGTTCACTATTATACAAAACAATAACCACTGGACACGTGGACCTAGCAGGCACTTTTTTTTATAACTTTTATTCACTGTTACAAAAAAACCACTATTTTGTTTTGTATTAAGTACAAGTCTATATAGACTATATAGGTTCAGTACATCTAAATTTTTTTTTTTACAAAAAAAAAAAAAAAATCCAAAGTCACAAGACACTTGTTAGATTCCACAAGGGAATGTTTTTTTGTGTTTTCTTTTTGTTAACTTCTTTCTTACAAAATTCTACATAATCTTTTTATGAATATTTTGACATCCTCCGGTCCTAGTCTTTGACTACTACAGTTATGCAAGATATGATCAAACATGCTCTATCTACCGGTAACTCTATTGTAGCCTCGGTTTTTTTTAGGTATTTATTCCAATAGTTGGTTTCTTGACTCTGGTGCATCACATCATATGACATATAATTCAAAATGTTTTGAAATTAAATTTAACTCCTATTTCTTCATCTCCTATAATTTATACTGCTGATGGTACTACTGTTACGGCAAGTCATATCTGTTCTGTTAAAACATCTAATGATCTAGTTGTCGCAGATGTTTTGCCTGTGCCAAAATAATCAATGAATCTTCTCTCTGTCGGACAATTATGTGATCAAGGATTTGATATGAACTTCTTGTCTATTGGTTGTGTCATTCTGGATCGCTCGACGGAGAAGCAAGTTGGAACATGCCATAGAATTGGTAGACTTTTTGCCATAGGCAAACTTACTATCCCACCCGTAGTTGATACCTCATTTATTGCTCCAACAAGTCTTTCATCTCCTTTTATGTTTTGGCATTCTAAATTAGGTCATGTTTTTTTTTTCGACTTCGATATATGCTGAATAAAGGATTGTTAGGCTCTGTCCATCTAGATAAAGAACTTTATTGTGCTGTTTGTAAACTTGCTAAACAATCTGCACTTCCTTTTCATAAAAGTATAACTTCTTTGCATCACCTTTTGATATTGTGCATTCTGATGTTTGGGATAAAGCTCCTATCAAATCTATGGAAGGTGCTTAATATTATGTACACTTTGTTGATGACTATACTTGCTATACATGGACTTATTTATTACATTCTCGTTATGATTTTTTTAATGTATATATTAAATTTTGCACCTTGATCAAAACACAGTTTTCAAAAACCATTAAAAATTTAGATCAGACTCTGGAGGAGAATATGTATCAAATTTCTTCCTTAATTTTTTGAAAACTCAAGGAACCATTCCTCAATTATCATGTACTGAGACACCTGAACAAAATGGTGTTGCGGAACGCAAACTCCGTCATATTGTGGACATGAACATGTATATGTCCACTACAATAAACATTAGCAATACGATAAACTATAAACGATGGAAAATAATGAGTAAGACATGAACATGTATGTATATCCTAACGATTCTAACTCTCGTGCACAATAGTGATCATGAACAATGACAATCATGAATCATAAGGAAGTAATAGTGAAAAGAGGACATGAAGATACATACAATATAAAATAAAGGAAACATAGGTCATAGTGATACTTGCCTTCTACGATAGATGATGAAGTCAGAACTCAAGACGTCGTAGCCCGATCTACCCTGCCACAAAAACAACCATAAGTTAGATCAACGATTCCCACTCTAAAAATTCTAGAAAGTGGCTAATAGGTTAAATCTAATTAATCATATTCTAATTCTGGAATAAATCATCTAAAATCCTATTTTAACCTATTTAATTCTGAAATAACAATCTAAACACAAATATTTGGCCAAGGAAAGTCACGGTTCCAAATTTGGGACCTATGGCACGCAAAACGAGACGTATAATAGACTAGCTAGTAAAACATTACGACTTCAAAAGTTTGAGTGTGCAACATGGTAGATTTTAGTGCTATAAGTGCACTAGAATCGACCGTGCCGCAAAATCACGATTTGGTCAAAAGTTATCGCCATTATGGCTAACCGTGACCAAATCGATGAATCGTTGACCAAATCTGACTTCTATGAATAACATAAACTATTAGATAAAACTTTGCATTTCTAAAAATATATAGGTTGTAGAGCTCGGTGTCAGCTTCCCAAAACTTCAAACGGATCGCGAATCGAAGTTCGGGATTCCTTGGAATCTCGAAAACCGTACGACACGTCAATTTTTGGACAAACGACACTCAATTAATTATACAAAAATTTGAACAAAAAATTACAAAAATAAAGTGGATATTTGGAAACCTAACCTCAATACGCTTCTAAAAAAACGGCGTGTGAAACGGACGTTTAGATTCGCGGCAATCGCTCAACGAAGTCAAGATCTCTACTAGAACTCTTTCTCAAAAAGGCGGTTGAAATTTCTAGGTTTTCGTGAATTAATAACATATATATATGAGAGAGAGAGGCGGTGGCTGACTCATTCTGGCGCCGACAGGTGGGCCAGGGAGTAGTTGACTGTGTTGATGACAGTATAATTAATTATTTAATTGTAGAAATTTATTAAAAATTTATTTTAACTCCAAATAACTCCAAATAAATTCCAGAAAAATCCTAGAAAATTTTAGAAACTATTTCTTGGTGTCTAGAGCCTAGATAAAAAGTTTGGTCTTAAAATCACTTCATGTGACTCTATAGTAAATTCCAAAATTCTATAGAAAAATAATTTCTATAGGTTTTAATTATCCAAAAATTCTAGAAAATTCTGAAATAGTAAAATAAAATATCTGGAACTATCTAGGGACCCTAGAAACCATATGTGACTTAATGTTATCATACTTCACCTATAGGACTAGGTACGCCCCCGTGTGATCCCAAAATAATTCTAACCACTCTATACTTAATAGTAATAAAATATAAATATAAATAAAAAATATTATCCAAAATAAAAATTTTAATACTAGGAAACCAAATGCTACAAACTACCCCACTTAAAAGAATTTTGTCCTAAAAAACCAAACGTCTCTAATAACATAATATAAACACATAACTCTTAGAAGCAATCTAACAATAATTTATAAGCTATATCATGGAAGGATAATGACTAGCAATATAAAGTAAACTAATTAATAGCATTTAATCAACCAATCATTACCAACTAATTAAGCATGCACCCTATCTAACAATTATAACTATGGTAGGCTCTATAAACACAACATCCTCGGGTGTGCAACTCTTAGGCTCTTGGATATATGTGTCAGGTACCCTCTTTAACCTTATGGATCACACTACGCCTTATATCAACCTTTGCTAACTAAAATGAAGGGAATGACATGGTTAGAACGGTATATACAAACATATGGAAGAAATTATGGACGAAATCAAACAAGATGCAAATAAGAGACAAGAAGATCCTAAGATAAATTAGACTCACAGGGTTAGAAATCCTATTTTGTGGATGATATGACCTCCTAACTTCAACTCTATTTGCTGGCTTGTAGTAGTACAGCTAACTTAAGCACTACCACGAATTCGCAGTCTTTTGCAAAATTGGACCTGCATGGGTCACCATAAGAACTTGTCACGATCAATTCCTAATTTTGGTATACGAGTACGTGGCCAAGTCCAGCCTACGTCACAGCATCGACGGTAGTACGCTGTCTATGATAACAATGGTCCACAACGAGCACAATACACACACACGCACACACACACACACACACACACACACACACACACACACACACACACACACACATATATATATAAATATAAATATAAATATAAATATATCATCCATAACTAAGCCATCAATATTGACAAAAAATATCAATATCTCAATATAATAATGATAAAATAATCTACTATAACTCAGAAAAGTCACGGGAACAAACCCGGATAGCAGAAAATAAAATAGACAACTAAACTCCATAACTATAACTACTAAATAATGCGAATCCATAAGGAAAAAAAATATGCTAAGTCGCATCAATACCGGAATCGGGTACGCCAGTGACGTGAGTGTCTCCAACATACTCACCATAGACCTCGGGGCAAATCTCGTCGTCTAAAGCTAAAAAATAGTTATCCAGTCAGGATTGGAGCAAGATCACCATAACACTACATTACACAATATAGTATACAAGCATCAAGAAACGATAAAATGAAATTAACTAAAGATAAGTATAGGCATGACATTATATGATAAGGAAGTACCTCTGAGACATGATAACAATATGAAGGTAGACTTTGACGCACCAGTAAGACATGAAAACAATAAGAATGTAGACTTGACAAAAGAAGAACAATAGACAATAGAGCAACAATGGTTAAGTCACGTGTACTGTGTTTTAGAATACCAACTTTCAGCATGTAGACGGCTTGGGATATCCGTCAGTCATACGTGTGGTGCATGACTGATATTATGCAATCAATGTATAGGTGATATGTATTCAATTCGTTGACCACATGCTTACTTCTTGTATTCCTCCGTCCGACTCACTAACAATATATGTCCACTACAATAAACATTAGCAATACGATAAACTATAAACGATGGGAAACAATGAGTAAGACATGAGCATGTGTGTATATCCTAACGATTCTAACTCTCGTGCACAATAGTGATCATAAACAATGACAATCATGAATCATAAGGGAGTAATAGTGAAAAAAGGTCGCGAAGATACTTGTAGTATAAAATAAAGGAAACATAGGTCATAGTGATACTTGCCTTCTCAGATAGATAATGAAGTCACAACTCAAGACATCGTAGCCCGATCTACTCCGTCACAAAAACAACCATAAGTTAGATTAACGATTTCCACTCTAAAAATTCTAGAAAGTGGCTAATAGGTTAAACCTAATTAATCATATTCTAATTCTAGAATAAATAATCTAAAATCCTATTTTAACCTATTTAATTCTAAAATAACAATCTGAACACAAATATTTGGCCAAGGAAACTCACGGTTCCAAATTTGGGACCCATTGCACGCAAAATGAGACGTATGATTGACTAACTAGTTAACGTTATGACTTCAAAAGTTTGAATGTGCAACATGGTAGATTTCAGCGCCATGAGTGCACTGGAATTGATCATGCCGCAAAATCATGATTTGTTCAAAAGTTATTGCCATTATGGCTAACCGTGACCAAATCGATGAATCGATAACCAAATCTGAATTCTATGAATAAATTAAAATAATAGATGAAACTCTGAATTTTTACAAAATTTTGAGGTTGTAGAGCTCGGTGTTAGCTTTCCAAAACTTCAAACAGATCACGAATCGGAGTTCGGGATCCCTTCGAATCTCGAAAACCGTACGGCACGTCGATTTTTGGACAACCGACACTTAATTAATGATACAGAAATTCGAACATAAAATTACAAAAAATAAAGTAGATATTTGGAAATCTAACCTCAATAGGCTTCTAACAAAAAAAACGACATTTGAAATGGATGTCTAGATTGGCGGCAATCGTTCCACGAAGTCGAGATCTCTACTAGAACTCTCTCCCAAAAAGGCGGCTGAAATTTCTAGGTTTTCGTGAATTAATAACATATATATAGGAGAGAAAGAGAGAGAGTTGGTGGTTGACTCATTCTGGCACCGACAGGTGGGCCAGGGAGTGGTTGACTGTGTTGATGACAGTAAAATTAATTATTTAATTGCAGAAATTCATTAAAAATTTATTTTAACTTCAAATAACTCCAAATAAATTTCAAAAAAATCCAGAAAAATTTTAGAAAATTCTAAAAACTATTTTTTTGGTGTCTAGAGCCTAGATAAAAAGTTTGGTCACAAAATTACTTCATGTGATTCCACAGTAAATTCTAAAAATCTATGGAAAAATAATTTCTATAGGTTTTAATTATCCAAAAATTCCAGAAAATTATAAATAGCAAAATAAATATCTGAAACTATCTAGAGACCCTATAAACCATATATGACCTAATGTTATCATACTTCACCTATAGGCTTATGTACGCCCCCGTGTGATCCCAAAATAATTCTAACCACTCTATACTTAATAGTAATAAAATATAAATATAAATGTAAAAATATTATCCAAAATAAAAATTTTAATACTAGGAAACCAAATGCTAAACCTTTTCTGACCCACTTTGACAACAAGCCATGACGGAAGAGCTAACTGCTTTACAAGATACTCATACATGGGATCTTGTGGATCTTCCTCCTGATAAATATGTTGTTTGATGTAAATAGATTTACAAGATAAAAACAAAACCTGATGGTTCTGTTGACTTATACAAGGCCCGTTTAGTTACGAAAGAATTTACCCAAGAATATGGCATTGATTATGAAAAAACTTTTGCCTCAATTGCTCGTATGACTACTATACGAACCTTGATTGCAGTTGCTTCTACGTGTCAATAGAAATTGTATCAAATGGATGTCTAAAATACCTTTTTTTTATGGAGACATACAAGAGAAAGTTTATATGACACCACCCCTGGTCTCCCATACTCTCATCGTCAGGTTTCTAAACTTCATCTTGCTTTATACGGTCTCAAGCAAGCCCCTCGAGCTTGGTTTGATAAGTTCTGTACTACCATTATTAATTATGGTTTTACCCAGAGTACACATGATTCTACTATGTTCTTTCGCTCTTCTAATAAAGGTATTGTCATTCTTGTCATATACGTAGATGATATGGTTATTACAGGTAATGATTTAAAAGTTATTCATGCTTTAAAGTTACACTTGAGAACATGTTTTGAGATGAAAGATTTAGGTACTCTACGTTACTTTTTTGGGATAGAGGTTGATCATACTTCCAATGGTTATTTTCTTTCTCAAGTAAAGTATGCATCTGAAATACTTCTTCGAGCAAGTTTAACTGATAGTAAGACTGCAGATACTCCAATTGAATTAAATATAAAACTTCATACATCTGAGTGTACTTTACTCTTTGATCCTATTATGTATCGCCAGGTTGTAGGCAGTCTTAATTATTTCACTATTACAAGACCAGATATCAGTCATGCGGTTCATATTGTAAGTCAATTCATGTCTTCACCTCGCTCTGTTCATTATGCAGCTGTTCTTCAAATCTTGCGCTACTTGAAGGGCACTTTATACTAAGGACTAGACTTATCTTCTACCTCCACACTTACTCTTCGTACTTATTATGATTCTGATTGGGCGGGAGATGTCATAGATCGTCGCTCTACCACTGGCTTCTACATCTTTCTTGGCGATTCTTTTATTTCTTGGAAAAGTAAGAAGCAAAAAACAGTTGCCCGCTCAAGTGTTGTAACTGAATACAGGGCCCTTGCTCACACTACGTTTGAGATTATGTGGTTACGATGGCTACTTTATGACATGGGCGTTGAATATGTTAACCCAAACTGGATCGCAGTCAACCTGATTTAGATAATTAACACCTGATATCTGATATGATCCAATATAACACATCAAGTTCATGACAGAACGTCACCTATGATCCAATACAACACATCAAGTTCAAGACATACGTCGTCTACAAGCTATTGCATTGCAAATGTAATTTGTTTTCGGTCTATAATTTTTGATTTATTGAGTCTAGAAAAATATGTACGTTGAGTCGCACAGTGTCATCTCCACCCCTAAACATATTTCTCCAAGCTCCACCATACAAACAAACTAATTCTTGAACCAAACCAAACCACCCTCACCCATATAAGGCTTATAGTCTGAGGCAGACCGAACTCAGGCCGAAATCGGTCTAATGACCGAACTCGGGCCGAACTCGGCCTCCTTAAAATCAGCAACCTAATTTTTAGGGCCACCTTGCTGTGAGCTGTCCAACGTTCGAATTTTTGAATATTTTGGTATAGAACTCTGGTCGAACTTTGTCTTCCCTACATAGTATAAATAGAGCTTGATTCTTCTCATTTCAAATCATCTCTTACTCTCAAGCTTTCAATCTTCTCAGCCTTATATGCTCTAAGTCTTACTCTTCTCAATCCCCTAGCCACAAAACTTTCTAGCCCCAAGGTGCTTAGTATAATTCATCTAGAAGTTCTGTGCAAGAGTTGAAAAGAAGTCACTTGGAAAATTTTAAGTTTCGCATCTGCGAAGTTGAAAGTAGTCGAGCGCTTTAGATTTAAGGCTCGTGTCTATAAGAAGTTGGCGTGCTCTTTGGACTAAAGGTACGTGTTTACCGTATTTCACAAATAGTAGATTTTAACTCCGAACAAGAGTTCTCGGGCCTGGACTAGTCGTCCACGAGGGATACCAAGATATATCGCCGTGTTGCGTTTGTTCTTCTAAACACTTTTACTTCTTGCATTATTATTCTTTGATTATATATTTTCTTAGTAGTTATTTTCTGGACTTAGCATAGAGTTAATTTTAATTGGTCATTATAGACATAAACTCTATTCACCCCCTCTAGAGTTACCTACATGCTACTTCAATTGGTATCAGAGCATTGGTCTCTTGATAAAGAATTAACACCCTAGAGCTGATCTATGGCAACCACACAACCCATTTACACCAACCACGGTAAAGGATAGTCCACTCATAGGCCACCCCTATTTGATGGAACCAACTACACTTACTGGAAGACACGAATGAGTTTCTATCTGAAATCTCTAGACTTTGACTTATGGACCATAGTTACATATGGTTATAAGAAGCCTGCTAGAATTGTAGTTGATGGAAACCTCATAAAGAAACCTCATGACAAATATACTGATCCAGAAAAAAAACAGGCTAGTCTAGATGCTAGGGCTATTAATGCTCTCTTTTGTGCTATAGACATGACTGAATTCAACAAGGTATCTATGTGTACCACTTCACACGAAGTTTGGAAGCTCCTGGAGGTGACTCATGAAGAAACCACTCAAGTTAAGAAATCAAAAATCAGTCGGCTAACACAGGAGTATGAGGCATTCAAGATGAAGCCCAACGAGACGCTCACACAAATGTTCACCAGATTCCTCGACATCGTCAACCCTCTATCTTCCTTCAGTAAGGACTACTCCAACTATGAGAAGATACGCAAGGTGCTAAGGGGACTAACGAAGAACTGGAACCCCAAAGCCACAACAATCATCGAAGGCAACAATCTCACCACCATGTCTCTGGAGACTCTGATGGGAAAACTAATAACGCATGAGCTCGACCTCAAGAACTTTGAAGAATTTGCTCCAAAGGAAAAAAAATCGCTCTAAGAGTTTATCGCCGAAAGACTGCTCCAGATAAAACAGACAATGATGACCCCAAAGGTGATGATCAAGCGCTCATGGTTTGCAATTTCAAGAAGTTCCTACGATTCAATCGAAGAAAGAAGGAACAACAAAAAGACGATGATGAAGAGCCTACCAACTACGGTTGTAAGAAGACGTGGCATGTCAAGAAAGATTGCCCTGCAACAAAGAAAGAGAGCCGATATGAAAAGTCATACAAGAATCCATCCTTTCGAAAGTATGCCAACACAAGCATCTGGCACGAAAGTGAAGCCAGTGACTCAGAAGAAGACGAAGACGCTCCCCAAGATAGTGCAAACGTCTGCCTAATGGCAACTTTCGACAAGGTGGACCTTCCTTCATCTTCTAGAAGTAAATGGATTCTCGATAGTGGGTGCCCGCGACACATGAATGGAAATACAAATCTTTTCGCAACACTATCGATGAAAAGGGAAGGATATGTATCCTTCGGCAATAATCTAAAATGTTATATTATAGGTAACGATACTATTGGTAATCCTTCCTCTCTTGTCATTAAAGATGTCTGTTTAGTAACAGAGTTAAAGCATAACTTGCTCAACATTAGTCATCTTGCTGACAATGGATATAATATTAACTTTAAGAAAAATAAATGCTCTATATATGATAGATCATCTGGAGACATCATTTTTGAAGGGATAAGGGAAGATAACATATATATATTCTATCTCTCGAAAGATACTAACAATGTAGGAAGGTGCCTCTATGCTCACACGATGAAAGGTTACTATGGCATATGCGTCCTGGACATGAAAACATGGATACCATATCAAGACTTTCAACCAAAAAGCTAGTAAGAGGACTACCAGATATCACATTCAAAAAGGATACGGTATGTACCGAATGTGAGAAAAATAAGGCGACAAAATCTTCATTTAAATCTATCAACTCTGTAAGTACTACTAGACCCTTGCAACTTCTTCATATGGATTTGTTTGGTCCTAGTAGAGTAGCCAGTCTTGGTGGAAAACTCTACGCCTTTGTGATTGTTGATGAATTTTCTCGTTTTACTTGGATTTTCTTTCTTTCAAACAAAAGTGATACTATTTCTGTTTTCGAAATTTTTACTAAAAAGGTACAAAATGAAAAAGGTTTCATGATTACTTGAATTTGAAGTGATCATGGCGGCGAATTCAAAAACTCTGATTTCAAAAAATTTTGTGATTTAAATGGATTTAATCATGAATTTTCTTATCCTAGAACTTCCCAACAAAATGGTATTGTGGAGCGGAAGAATATAACTCTTGGCGATATGGCTAGTGTCATATTGAATCAGTTGTCACTTCTTAAATATTTTTGGGCATAAGCTATAAGTACAGCATGACATGTCTTGAATAGGGTTTTGATTCGACCTATTTTAAAGAAAACTTCCTATGAACTTTGGTTTGGTAACCCCAACTATATCTTATTTTAGAGTGTTCAATTATCGCTGCTTTATCCTGAATACCAAAGACAACTTAGGCAAGTTTGATGCCAAAGTTGACGAAGGTATTTTTCTTGGATATGCTTCCAAGAGTAAAGGATACAGAGTATTCATCAAGCACTCCATGATTGTTGAAGAATCTGCTAATGTTACTTTTGATGAGAATACTAGTACAGCAGCCGTTCCTGATGACGACGATGAGATACATATCAAACCAGTAACTTCTACCCCTGAGGATACAACATCTGGAACCAGTTCTCTGTAAAGCTTACCAAAGAAGTTTTGCTTCACACATGAACATCCAGAAAACTTGGTAATATGTGAGGTATCAAGAGGAGTAAGTACTCATTCATCTGTTAAAGATTCTATAGCTAGCACTGCTTTTATATCCCAAATAGAACCTAAAAAATATTTTAGAAGCATTTTCTGATAAATTTTGGATATCTACAATGCAAGAAGAACTCAACCAATTCGAAAGATATCAGGTTTGGGACTTGTTCCTAAACCTGCTGACCATTCGATCATTGGTACTCGATAGGTCTTTCATAACAAAGTTAATGAGGACGGTTCAGTCACACGTAACAAAGCACGTCTCGTAGCTTAAGGATACAACCAAGAGAAAGATATCGACTACGATGAGACTTATGCTCCTGTTGTACGACTTGAATCAATCCGCATGCTTTGTGTATTTGCAAATTTCTAAAACTTCAAACTCTTTCAAATAGATGTCAAAAGTACTTTTCTTAATGGTTTTATTAAAGAAAAAGTTTTTGTAAAATAACAACCTGGTTTTGAAAACTATAAATTTTCTGATCATGTTTTCAAGCTTAAGAAAGCTCTTTATGGCCTCAAACAAGCCCCTAGCGCTTGGTATGAATGCCTAAGCACTTTCTTACATGAAAAAGGTTTTTCAAAAGAAAATATTGTCAGAACACTTTTTATAAAATCAATTGATGACACAACTCTTTTAGTACAAATTTATGTAGATGACATTATCTTTGGGTCTACTAATGAGGCATTATGCCAAGAATTTGCTAAGTGTATGCAGAATGAGTTCGAGATGAGCATGATGGGGGAACTTAACTACTTCCTTGGATTTCAAGTCAAACGAAACTTACAAGGGATTTTCATCAGTCAATCAAAGTATACAAAGGACATGCTGAAGAAATTTGATCTTGACAACATCAAACCAATCAACACTTTTATGGCTACATCAACGAAATTAGAACTTCATGAAAGTGAAAAACCAGTCGACCAACGTAAGTATCGAGGTATGATTGGTAGTTTACTCTATCTAACTGCTAGTCGCCCAGATATAATGTTTAGTGTTTGCCTATGTGCTCGTTATCAAGCCAACCCTAAGGAATCACACATAAGCGCAGTTAAGCGTATCTTTCGATACCTTAAAGGCACTATTACAGTGGGCTTGTGGTATCCCAAAACCACATCTTTTGACCTAATCGGTTATTCGGATGCTGATTTTGCTGGATATAAAGTCGACCGTTGAAGTACCAGCGGCACGTGTCATTTATTAGGCAAAGCTTTAGTCTATTGGTTTAACCAAAAGCAAAACTCTATCGCACTATCTATCACCGAAGCTGAATACATAGCTGCAGGACGTTGTTGTGCTAAGATTTTATGGATGAATCAAACCCTAGCAGACTATAATTTATCTTTTTAGCACATTTCCATATTCTGTGATAATAATAGTGCTATTAATTTGACTAAAAACCCAGTTTGTCATTCACGCACTAAGCATATAAAAATACGACACCACTTTTTAAGAGACCATCAATTGCAAGGAGATATTAATCTAGAATTCATTGACATTGATCATCAGCTAGCAAATTTTTCACTAAACTAGCCGAAGAGCGTTTCAACTTTCTTCATCGAGAATTGGGAATCTTGGATGAAAATTTTATACAATAAAATCAACATTTTCCAATTTTAGACTATCTTTCTTATGTATCGCTATTGAGTTTGTTTGATGATTTCGACTTGGCTGAGTATTTGTAACTCCATGAAGCCAATACTTGGGAACGCCTTGTCGATGCTCGTAAATTCAAGTTTGTTGACGGTATCACCTTAGAAAGTTTTAAAGACATGATGTGTGCACCCAACCTTCGTCCTCGAAAACTTCGTGCCAAATATCTTAACCAACACTTTTATGAACGTCATAGTATAATATTTTCTTTTATCCTGCCAAAAGCCAGATCCTCTGATGAAGTAACCTTCCTAGAGATTTTTGCACTGTTTATCTGTATTTCACAATCCCATTCAACTTTCCACACACGATGATGGACTGGATGATTCGTGCTAAAAAGAAGTCTAGAGCACTTGGGTATGCTATGTACCTACCCATGATCATTTCTGCCTTTAGCATTCTCTTAGAAGACTGTCAGTTCATAGGAGCTCCCATTTACCTTTCCAAGGCTCGTAGAACTGCTCATGCACCTTTACCTCCTGCTCCTGCTGAGGAAGCATTTTCTTATTCTGATGCCCCTCAACCTGAACCATCTGCCACCCTGGATTCTATCAAAGACATGTTGTAGGACCGCTTCCAGTTGGAAGATGATCGTTATGCTCAGCTGGATTATCGGACCACCCTTCAGATAGACGCCATTAGCAATACTATTCATAACATCCAATAAAACATGGCAAGGCATCCCACTATGCCTTTTCCTACGGGTAGGGACCCTTCTCGCGAAGGCCACCGGATTGATGACCCTTGGGCCATAACGTATCTGGATCCTGATGCTGCTTTTGTCGACCCTCGTCGCTCTGCCAGCGATCCATTCGGGTTCTGTTGGTCCATCCCGTCCTTCTGCTCCATGATGGTTGTGGTTTACTACTTTATGATGCTGCTGATGCACTCTAGTTATGTTTCTGCTCTTTAGTTGTCACGACCCGCACCCTAGACTAAGGACACGAAAAGTGGGTACATCTAGCCTACGCCGTAGTGTCGGCGGTAGAACGCTGCCCTAGGTCAATCATCTAACAATATATAAGGTACCTGTACAGTATATACACTCCGAATGGAGGTGACATAGCAATACAGTCTCAATCACATCTAAGGTAGAATACGATAAAAGATAGATATATATGAAATGAAATGAAACCACAGAGATACAACCAGATAGAGTTCTAAGTGTCTAAGATAACACAAATCCAGAAACATTCTAAATCTCAAATACAGTAATCCAGAGAATAAATACAACTGAAAATGACTAATCTAAACTAATGGTGTCTCATCCACTGGTAATGAATCCTGCTGGAGATCCAGGGGTAATGTCTCATCAAACTCTATCCTGGCCATACCCGTAAAAGGTAGAACAATCAGCTAACATGTACTCTATAAACATCAATGGTTATCTTGTCAGAAAAATGAGCAAGTACAAATACTAACAGCAGTTCCATATGAATTGACAAATTCTACAAGAGACAGTATAATGAAATACAAGACAAAGATATAGGATGACTTGGGAACTATTCGGAAGCTGAGTTACAACCCTTAAACCAAACAAGGACCGGGGTTGTAATCCTTCTCCTGAGCAGAACTTAGCCTCCAATCAAGGTATAACATAAAGGCATATAGAACATGTAAGTAAATGAATATCATAGCATGGTGAGAAAAGTACTGAATATAGAACTGAGCAGGATATAAGATATGATAAAATAAATATAAAATGTGCCTTGAATTATTAGAGCGTTATGTGATCGGCTTGGGAAATGTTACAAGACAGGCTATCTACTTGGCCCGACAATCACAAGAAAATCTGAAAAGGGTCATGCCGGCCAACCTGGATAATGAGCACATGAATAAGATCTCGCTACACCCTACGTGAGGTGAGGATGACGCAAGCACAAGAATATAATGATAGGAAGGCTTTGATCATATACCCCTAATAATTCTTCCATCCCGGAATAGCATAATGGATCTGGACATGACACGTCATGATACGTGATTTCATAAGAAGGTAGTAAGTTCTCTTAGAAATCGGTGTCTATACAAGTACAGGGAACAAGACAGAAAATGTACCAATATACTAAGAAAATCTAGGAACAACATCTCATGTCATGATCCAACATATACTAGTCCGTGAACTATCGTGACTGGAAATCGAGTAAGACACTACAACTGAATCAGATATAGCAGATATCAAGACAATAAAAACTATCAGTGAATGTACTCGCCTGCGGTCCTGAGCTGTCAAATGGGGTCGATGCTCAGAGTGATGTCACAAACCTAAAGATGAGATATATATAAGCTAATTAGGGTTCAACAGTGTTAGGCAGGATTATATAGTATAAGCTATGTAATCTAGGTCAAGCTCAGTCCAACTAAGTCAAACTAGGTCACACTGAGTCACACTAGGTCATACTAGGTCACAGGAAGTCAAACCAAGTCAACTAGGTCAAACTGGGTCAAAGGTTGACTTACAGTTGACTTTTGGTCAACTGGTCAACTCTAGGTCAACCCTAGGTCAAACTAGGATAATGTTGACTAACAGTTAACTTTTGGTCAACTGGTCAAATCTGGTCAAATCTGGTCAAGTTCTAGATATTTCTAGGCCAAGTGTTGACTAATAGTTGACTTTTGGTCAACTAGTCAACTCTGGTCAAGTTCTAGATATTTCTAGGCCAAGTATTGACTGATAGTTGACTTTTGGTTAAAGTAGTCAAATTTGGTCAACCGAGGTCAAAACTAGCCTAAACATACTATTCCTAATATTTACCTACCAAGATACCATATATCTTGGTCAAACAGGATCAACTCTAATCTAAGAATTAAAATACAAGTTGTACCTCGTTATTCGTATATCGAAACCTACGACACGCAAATCGAGATAAGAAAATCAACGGTAAGGTTAATAATCTTATCACAGTGATCCACATGATCATCTTGCCAGTTTCAGCGATGTAAGAGCACTGGAATCGACTGATCTCAGTTTCGTTGTACTAATTCCGAAATACGAACTTAATAAGAATTAATTATAATAAAAGGTAATACACAGAGAAATATCTACAAATATTGTCGGATGATAAAATAAACATCACCAACGTGTCAAGAATGGTCAAATCAGCTAGGATAGCCTATCCATAAGTCCAATTTGGACACAGGGGCAAAAAGGTAATTTCGGATCAAAATGGTGTCCGTATCGGACCCGCTTTGCACCGAAAAATGTGCAAGAATATTAGTCCACTAAACATAACAAATTACATGTCCACGAATCCAGAATGACGATACGAACCCAACGGTATATCCAGAATTGGATTCCGTTGGCCCGATCTCAAATTGGTCCGTTGACCAGGACATTGAAATTCTGATTTGCACGAAAAAACGTGTCGGAGCCAATGTCCTCAAAATTTAGCAAATTATATGTCCATTAGTCCAGAATGACGATACGAACCCAATGTCCACTAAAACCTAGCAAATTTTATGTTAACGAGTCCAGAATGACGATACAAACTCAACAATATATCCGGAATTGGATTTCGATGAGCCGGCATCAAAAAGTCCCGTTGACCCGGACTGTGGGGCCCGCTTTGCACCAAAATGTGTGCCAGGATCCATGTCCTCCAAATCTAACAAACTTTATGTAAAAACGTGCCAGAACGACGCCACGAGTCTACTGGTTGTGTCAGAAATTGAATTCGGAGTCCCGGGCTCAAAATTGGAATTTTATAACTTGGAAATTACGAATTCGGACGGCCAACTTTGGCATCGAATTCAACCAATCAAACGTGCTCACAATGAAACAAAACTTAAGGGATAGGAAGAGGGTTATACCAGCTACACATAGGAACCAGTGGCATGCCAGACGGAGCTGCGATGGAGGAAATACGAACCCGACGAAGTTGGCTCCACAAAATTTTCCAAAAATAACACAATTTAAAGTGTCAACTTAGTGGCCGATTTTGATGTATCAAATGATAAAATTAACGGACAAAAATAGAGGGAAGTGAAGAGGGATATACCAAAAATGAGACGGAGCAAAGAAATCCCCGATCCAATGGTCGGATTTCTCGAAAAATGCGTGCGAAGTCGCTACGATGGAACGCCATTTCTGAGTTGATTCCGAGCTCGCGCCGACGGAATCCCGTGCCAAACGCACGAAATGCCTAGGCGGCGCTTCCTGGAGGACGGTGGCCGCCATAGGAAGGTCATCGAAGGACTCGCCCAGCCCACGCGCGGCCATGGGGGGCTCGCCGACGACGGCGGCGGCCGCGGCGGCGTGCGGCTACCGGTGCGTGCTGCTACTGCCACTCGCTGCTGCTGCCAGTGCTGGCCGTGGCTGCTGCTGTTGTGTGGCTGTGCTGGCCTGGCGTGGCGTCGGCGGTGGCTGCCCAACGGTGGCCGACAACTGCGGTGGTGGTTGCTCGCGGGTGGAGGTGGTGGTGATGGTATGGATAATGGTAGTGGAGATGTAAATGATGGTGGTGGTGATGAATGATGATGGTGATGAAGAAGAGGAGGAGAAAGGGACTGGAGAGGTTATTCGGCTAGGGAGGTGAAAGAGGAAGGAGGTGAGGGTGAGGGGGCTCGGCCATGGCATGGGGGGAAGCTGCTGCTAAATGAAAGAATAGGAGAAAAGTTGTGTTAGAAAAGTAGGGGCAATAAAGAGAGAGAGAGATTGGTTTGTGTTAGAAAAGTAGTAAGAGAGAGAAACTTAGGGATTAGGGCCGGCCAAGTATTGGGGGTGTATTTCTGTGAGTTTGTGCTGGGAATGGGTGGTTGGGATTGTTGGAGACAAGATCAAAGGCTAGGATTTAAATAGGGATTAGATTATTTAGTCATCCTATAAAAATTTAATAAAAGGGGTTGTCCCATGAATATTTAAAATGGATAGACTAGGTATTCAATATTTGTAGGAAAATGAGTGCGTGGATATTTATGAGGGGGCAACATAAAGTTTGGGTTGGGTTCGGTTGAGCAGGGTCGGGTCAAAATTGGACATGGTACAATAATCGAATTTAAATAGGTATTTATGATCATGGGTAAATAAGTATCATGTGGGGACTCAATTAAACGGGACAGAAGTGTCATACGGGCAGTAGGCTTTATGTGGGCCATATCCATATTTTGGATCGATTAGGTTGGATTGATGTCGGGTCCCGAAATTAAATTGGAAGTCAGGTCATAAATTACGGTGGATAATTAATTGGCCTAAATTGACCCAAAAGTTGTACGAAGCAAATAAAGCAGAAGATAGTGTATCTGAGTGGGACACGAAGGTCATGGGTGAAGAGTGTCTCGAGTAGATCATGCATGAGGAGTTGGTTTCAAGAAAATGACTAGCCTTGTGCTCCTAAATTAAAAGTCACGGTAACGTGCATATAATGATCAAGGATAAAAGTGGGAAAATCAATTAATAATTATTTAATGATCAAATGGTCTAAATTGACCCGAAGTTGTGTGAAGCAAAAAGAGTACAAGGGAACAAGTTTGGATGGGACATGATATCGACATGAAGGTAATCTTGTCTACTACACACTAATGAAGAGAGTTTCCAGAGATTGGCATCTCTGACGCTCCAGAAGTCAAAGTCACGGTAAAGAGTATTTAATCAAATAATAATCAAATAATAGCAAAATAATTGATTTATAAAATTAAAAAAATAAGCCCTAAATTCAGGGGGCTTACATTAGTTTCATTTCATGCACTATGTAGTTTATGCAACAAACTGCAAGTTTCACCTGCTGGATTATCAAACTGCTAGATTTACTATTAAGTTTGGTTATGGTTATGTTGTGTGTTTGATCTTTTACTTTGTCTATTTTTATATCCCTTTACGGGAGAGCTATGCACTATTTTGCTAGATGACAATGGGGAGAAAAATAGCATACTATGTGATATTTTGTGTGATATTGAATTGAGATGTGATATTGTAGATGAATTGTATCGACCTGCTGTGCTTGGATAAATCTTATGTAATTGGACAAAAATATTCATTTGCGGGGGAGCTACTTCATACTTGCAAAAGATCTTCTCTCCTTCAACATGTGTCCAGGTATGGATATTGAGACATACAAATATCATTTTGTTAATTATAAAAATGGGGGAGATCGTTGACCTAAACTGGATCACAGTCAACCTGATATAGATAATTAACACCTGATATCTGATATGATCCAATATGACACATCAAGTTCAAGACAGAACATCAGCTATGATCCAATACGATACATCAAGTTCAAGACAGACGTCTTCTACAAGCTGTTGCATTACAAATGTAATTTGTTCTCAGTCTGTAATTTTTGATTTATCGAGTCTAGAAAAATATGTACGTTGAGTCTGAAATTTTTGATTTATTGATTTATTTGATTTTTAGGGCCACCTTGCTGCGAGCTGTCCAACGTTCGAATTTTTAAATATTTTGGGACAGAACTCTGGCCGAACTCTGCCTCCCCTGCCTAGTATAAATAGATCTTGGTTATTCTCATTTCAATCATCTCTTACTCTCAAGCTTCCAATCTTCTAAGCCTTATATGCTCTAAGCCTTACTCTTCTAAATCCCCTAGCCACAAAACTTTCTAGCCCCAAGGTGCTCAGTACGATTCAACTAGAAGTTCTGTGCAAGAGTTGAAAAGAAGTCACTTGGAAAATTCTAAGTTTCGCATCTGCGAAGTTGAAAATATTCGAGCGCTTCAGATTTAAGGCTCGTGTCTGTAAGAAGTTGGCATGCTCTTCGGACTAAAGGCACGTGTGTACCATATTTAAGAAATAGTGGATTTCAACTCCGAGCAAGAGTTCTCGGGCCTGGACTAGTCCTCCACAAGGGATACTAGGATATATCGCTATGTTTGCGTTTGTTCTTCTAAACACTTTTACTTTCCGCATTATTATTCTCTGATTATATATTCTCTTAGTAGTTGTTTTCTGGACTTAGCATAGAGTTAATTTTAATTGGTCATTATAAACACAAACTCTATTCACCCCCCTCTAGGGTTGCCTACACGCTACTTCAGAACATTCATCGCCAACTCATCTGTTTTGTGACAGTAAGAGTGCTATTCAAATAGCTCATAATGATGTCTTCCATGAGCGCCCCAAAGATATTGAAGTTGACTGTCATTTTGACAAGGATCATTTTACAAAAAGAACAATCCACCTACCCTACATTACTTCAGAAGCTCAAGTAGCATTTTTTTTTACAAAGACACACCTTAGCTCGGTTCAACTTTCTCGTATCCAAACTCAATATGTTTTCTGAACCATCTTGAGTTTTTTTTTTTTTTGGGCGGGGGGGGGGGGGGGGGGGGGGGGGGGGGGGGTGTTAAGGAAAGAGTCATGCTTATTAGCTTTTTCCTTCTTTATAATGTTACAGTTGTACTTTCCTTCTTTATAATGTTACCGTTGTACTTACTATATTTATTTTCTTTATAATCTCTATAAATTGAGGTATTCCTCTAATGAATAAACACACACAGAAAACTATTCCATTCTCCATTGTTAACAAGTCCCTCATGCTTAAATAGAAAAAAATTGGCCAATCAAAATCAGACACGTGGCTCTCGAATGCAGACGTGATTCATCCACGGTTGAATATAAGGGAAAAAAATTAATTCAAGCCTGAAGCCCGAACAACTAGGTTATAGGTTTTGGAAGACTTTGGATTGGTTCGAAATATTTTACAACTAGGTTTACATATTGATCAACTCGACCCTATCCATTGCCCTCTCTACCATTCGAATGTATTATGTCATCTAAAACTTTACAACCTATGTGAACCTAATATCTAAAACTTCAGGGGTATATGAACGTAAGCTCACATACTGTACTTGAGAGTCTATTCAGATTCGCAACTAGAAAGTGCCTATTGACCAAGAGGGTCGGACTCATATAAAAGAAGACTACCAATACTTGGGCCTCGTTTGGTTCTTGGAAATAAAAGGAAAAGAAATCAATTATTTAATTTTTTCTTTTTCTTTGAATTTTTTTAATTTATATCAAAGGACAAGAAAATTAGAAGAGAAAAATGAATCTTTTAGAATGGAAAATATACTAAAATTTTGGGTTGGTGGGGGAACTTTTTTTTTATTTTTTTTTTTTCCTTTGAGAATTATTTTTCTTTATTTTTTTATTTTTTCGACATCCAAACATAGAAAATGAATAAAATTTTCTTTCCCAATGTTTTTGTTCTGTGAACCAAATGTGGCGTTAGTGTAACACACACAAACAAAATCACAACTTTATTATATCTTTTAGGGTTATTTAGTAATAGGCTCTCACATATATATATGGATATTAGAGTTTGGATTTTGAAAATGACCAATGTTAGAGTTTGAGTCTCGAAATCACTGTTCATGTTGTCTAATAAACAGTGATTTCGAGACCTAAACTCTAATATTAGTTATTTTCGAGACCCAAATCCTAATTTCTATATATGTGACACCATGTTACTAAATATTCCTATCTTTTGTACAACCTTATAGCATGGTTCAATCATATTCAGCTTTCCCAGTAATGTATAAAACCACCTGTGTGGTGATGCAACAACTTCAAAGGCGTGTCCAACTATGTGCTGCAACAAATTTGTTGTCAACCAAAATACAATAATGTGTTACAGAATTTTCGATTGTAAAAAATTGGTTCTTGGGTGTGAAAGTATGTTCTTTTAGGCATGAATCTTGCTTTTAGTAGTTGTGACTTTGATCATCCCAACAAGCATCAACCAAATTTACCTTAGCTTATAAAATTTTCTAAATTACTAGAGGAACTCATGAGTTCTTAATTTTTAAAACCCGGTCAATAACAATCGTTTGATTACATGCAATCTAATCTCTTGATTTTTTTTCCAGGTACTAAAAAGTAAAATATGGGAACTTTTAATGTTAGTGAAATATATGTGTCACATCCATATTGCAAGTATTATTTTGAGTTCTTATTTGAGTTTCTGAAATAACCTTATTTAACGCCAGCTAAAAAGTTTTTGAAGTTTCTTCAAAAACATCTACTCTTTCATTCTAAATTCATAACCACCAACTCCTCGTCCTACCTTCACCATCCTAACCTACACGGATGTCATCGGGAGACTCAAAGCCACTAGGAACCAAAAACACGGTCAATGCAAGTTGTGCAAATTTTTTAATTTAAATATTATATTTATCGCTTTATTGCTTCATGAGAGTTTATCTATTATGATTCGCGTTCGGAAGAATTAAGATGCAAGTCCTCTTTATCTTAGTTTGTTGCCACTAATGATCGATATTTCGTGTTTTATCAGGTGTTATCTCAGCCCCGACGTTGCCACGCCTTGTTTTCGTAGAACCAAAAAGTCGTCACTGTGCATGATGCCATATAAGGTTGAATTGCACTTGTACAAGGCACAAAGGTGTACAGATAATAATAGATAACAAAACCAGACACATTCAGCAGAATAAGAAAACAAATTGAGTCACATTGTGATATGAAAAGAATCTCTTTTATTGATCATAGTAGCAAAATACAAAGATTTACAACAAATTATAAATGCTCTTAATGGCCATCAAACTTATGCCAATTTGGCTTACATTGAATTTGCCGATTCGACTTACAACTCACTGGTATGAAAGAGTTACAATGTTCCAAACATGATGTCCTTTATAACAGAAGATATCATCTTTTACAAAGAGAGCTTATGCATTTTTAATAAATTTTCGATACCTCGGAACTAATCAAGCCAATCTCTACATACTACAATCATAAAAACCTATGGAAGCCCACAGAGACATGGGTCAGTATATTGCTGTCATGCCCCTCTTCCAGATAACTTGATACGAGTTGGATACGCCCAGCCTACGTTGTGGATACAACAATAATAAGTTGTTCTACACCTCAAGTATTATCAAATAACAAGATCAATCGAACTCATCACAACTACTAACATGTACCCATATCATATATCACCACACATGACAAAATTCCACTACCTTTTATTACACCTTTACATGAGATTTTCGAAAACAAATCCGATGAAAACTAAAGGCAATACCTCAAATATGTACAATTCGTCATGTCCCGGTTCTGCAGAACCGATCGTTCTCGCTTGGACGTGATGCCACGTGAGCTTAGGTTGCGCCCGTACAAGAGCAAGGCAATACCATAACGTTCGATTATAGGCTAAGTGACGGGGTCATCATACGAAAGTCTCGAACGGAGAAATTAAACAACACAAGATGTATAGATATCAAAATCTTCTTTTATTGATAATACAACGTAATCACAAGGGGCACTAGGCTAAGATTACAATCGCTCAAGCCCAAAATCTCTCTGAATATATATTACATTGCTCTCTCTCATATCTCAATACAATATAACATGCCATTAGGCCACAATTTATGGATGCTTCAGAAGGCGATGTCCATATATTACGTCCCATATAGGTGAAGACTTCAATGCGGCCGCACACCTTGAAACGCTAAGGAACTCCATGCCTCAGGACATCCAAGTGTGCTCAGTACCGAGCATGTTGATACCGAAACTTGCACACAAACAAACTGGTGGGGTATCAGTACACAATCGTACTAGTGAGTGAGCCTCTCGTCCATCCATACAAAACTAACACGTCCGTTTAGTGAGTATGCACTAAGATTTTAGTTGTCTTTCTAATCTTGCCTTAGGGTCAATTTATGGCATAACTATAACCATTTGTATAATAATATCGTGGCCGTGCCACCCTTGTCTCACAACATAGTGATCATGGCATAAAGCCCATTGGTGAGACCAAAATCGTGCTACTCAACAGTATCAACTTACCCTTACTTACCTTCCGGCCTTTCCTGTTCAATATACAACCGACTCAATCATAAACTTACGAACTTGTGTAAACAACTCAAAACACGATGCCACATCCCGTGTCGAAGCAAGAGTCAAACTTTCTTAAAACTAAAGCAACAAACCATGTCTAAGCACAGGACTCTATTAGGCAAAATCTTAGGCTCAATAATTGTGATGCAAATCATGCATACTTTTCTTAACTTATTTGTATCATACAGACACTTCTCGACTCAATTCTACGGCATGCACGTGGATTATCACAAATATACTGATTCAATACATATTGTCACGCCCCAGTACCGAAATACGGAGACGGACTAGGCCAGCTACTCCATATGAGGTACGTAACATCATACGGCGATCGTGGCTGTCGAGAGACTAGGGGGTACATGCTACAATCAAGTCTTCTGCGGTCCCACAGAGTTCTATGTCTCAATCAATCAAATCACATCAGCAGATAAATGAACATTAAAGATAAAGCAGTAAGGCGTCCCTGACGCTTCATCAAAATGGTCATGAGAGACTAGCTTTATAATTTAGCTATCTCAGAGAGTCAGGAGTACAAAATTATACACAGCTGCAGTCTGTTTAATTACAATTATGTACTGACACAAAATATCAAGTAATTCGGCTAACAGATGCCGGTGGCTAAACGCCGCAAAAGTATAAGCAGGAGTGGTGGAGAAGGAACCCACTCGAGTCCCCGAACTGCCATGCTCCTAGTATGCACCATGGATGTCAGGGAGGAAGATCGTGTCCTCTGGCTCTGCTACGGGATCTGGCCAAACAAAACCAGCGGGGTCAGCCCCGAATAGCAAGTACCGCCAAAGGGGCACAAGAGTTAAGACTAAAAACCCAGTTAATAGAATGATTGATAATAGTAATACTTATGCTACCATTATAGGGTAACGCCACATCCTCGAACCCATATGGCACCCTTACAACCAAACAAGGACAAAAGGTGCCGCATGGAGTCGGGACGCATCGTACTCTATAACTTTCGCATAAGTTAAAGGGTATAAACAATAAAATCTTCTGATCGTGACTTTGGTCGATAGCCTATCGCAGCACAATAACCAACCCAACAATCAAACAAGAACATGGGTTGGATCATGTACCATGATAGACCATGTTCCTCGGTCATTCACAGAAGTAGCACTTCACAACCAGAATAAGTCTTCCGTTCATAACTTCGATCCACAGCCTATCATAGTACGATAACCAACCCAACAATCAAACAAGAACATGGGTTGGATCACGTACCATGACAGTCCGCTTCCCTCAGTTACTCACGGAAGGTAATAGGATACAAGCAAGTCGTTTTCACGGTCAATCAAGTCTACGAGTTTCTAGTGGGACGAGGTTATCCTTGCATCATATTATTAGAAAATCCTTAGATCGTATCTTTCCAGCAGGGCTAGCCAACCCAGGGGTTCGCGTAGACAGGTATGATCGAGCACAGGTCCCTCGCAAGGCCACCTTGCTAAAACATATAATATGTAGCAGGAATTAATCGGATACAGTCATCCACTCGTTGCAGATGACACAGTATCCGTGGAGACCAGCCGGCGCGTCAAGACAGTATCTCAAGGCGGCTGGTGTAACACGATCTCGGGATTTTCCCTTCCCATGCATCTAGTATATTTAGTTGCCTAATTTAACCCTAGGTGAAATCTTGGACTCACATGCTGTGGCCTGCATGATTATCCTCCTAAAGTCGTACTTTAGTACGAGTACCCCAAAGAGGATCCGTGTCAATCGGTATGTCAACATGTTCTACCCTCCATAGTGTAATGCATCATTACAAATACGCCACGTGGAGTTACGAGTCATTTGTCGAGCATGAACAAGAACTGGGACATTCAGGTACATGTATCAAGGAGGAACACTTTGTTCTCCGGGGTCACATTAGTGCTCCTATCATGCTTGGGACAAAAGGTGTAAGGATATAAAATGGGCATATAATATATATATATATAATAATAATAATAAGGTAACAATATAGGGCACAAAAGTCCATGCGGCCCAAGGGGAGTGAGTCCATGCGGCCGGGTCAATACTGGTTCATGCGGCTGGGACTACACGCTCAAGCGGCTCAGAGAGCCCCAAGGCTCATGCGGCTGGAAGGGCGGGTTCATGCGGACGAAGGGGTGTCAGCGTATACGGCTGGTGTGGGCGATACATATGCGGCTGGATGATGGATGGGCCTTATGCGGCCCAAAAATAGTAGCGCATATGCGGCTGGGTACAAAAGAACTCATGCGGCTCGAAGGCTAGCCGCATGAAGTCCATGCGACCGGGGCTCATGCGGCTGAGTCTGAACAAGGCTATGCGGCTCAATTACTTGCCGCATGAAGATTCATGCGGTCAAGTACTCAAGCAAGTCTTATGCGGCTAGGAAGGACTTTCCATGCGGCTGAGCTCGAACGAGTCTCATGCGGCTGGAAAGGCCATGCGGCTCAGAGGCTTGCTGCATGAGGATTCATGCGGTCAAGTACTGCTCTTCTTCTCCACTTGTCCGAGAAGAGGAGCCAAGCAACCATGGCTTCCAAACTACACAAAACCTTCATCCGGAGCCCAAATCGGAACTTCCTTAGGTCAAAATGGGGTAGAACAAAATTTTCTACAACATGGAACCATCAAAACTTAAAAATAATGAAGTTTGCTAGATCAAAACCAAGAAAATCCGAAAATGGTTAAAACCTAGATCTACAAAGATTAAAGCTTCAAAATGGAAAATTTCAAGTTCTAAACTAGTATAGAATAAGGAGAAGAACATATTTTGACAAATAATTTTGTAAGAAAATATCAACAACATTTATGGATCCATCTCTTGAGCAAGTTGGTACTTGCCTTGGTTGGTGGAGGAAAGTAAAGGAGAGGAAATAAATGAGAGGAGAGAGAATGAGTTGAGTTATTATATAGAATCTTGGACCCATGGGTTCATGATGAACCATTGGTGAACCAAGAATAGGTTACCCAAATAAGCCAAAACTATAGGCCCAAATGCAGAAAATAAATTAGGAAATAATATTTTGTCGAATATTTTTGGGAATGCATGAAGAAATACAGCATAATAAATATAGTAAAAAATATAAGGTAAATACAATTTATCGGTTTACGTATTAAAATACGTATTCCAGGATCGTGGAGTGACATCTCTACCCTTCTTAGAAAAATTTCGTCCTCGGAATTCCAGCCAAGACAGGATAGTAAAATCAGGGCAGGCAAGGCACAATCATATACAAGTTAACTATCATAGCAGTTATTATCATACATCACAAGGTGCAAAACAAGCAGGTGCAGATAAGCATGGAATCGTGTCAATAAGGTGCAAAAATATACCTTATCAGTCAAACAAATGCGGATACCGAGATCTGATCTCGTCCTCGCGCTCCCAGGTTGACTCTTCCGGAGAGTGATGGTTCCAAGAAACACGGACAAGGCTGATCGTCCGATTCTTGAGTACCTTCTCTCGCCGGTCTAAAATAGATACAGATTATTCCTCGTAAGTTAGGTCGGTACCAACGACTAACTCAGAATGATCGAGGACATGACTCGGATCCGGGATATACCCACGTAACTGGGACACATGAAACACATCATGTATGCCAGTTAACGAAGGCGGAAGGGCAAGTCGATAAGCCACATCGCCTACCCGAACGAGAATCTTAAAAGGACCAACGTATCTTGGACTAAGCTTTCCTCGGGTTCCAAATCTGATGATACCCCGAGTAGGCGAAATCCGCAGAAACACTTGGTCGCCAACTCTGAACTCTAGAGGCCTACGATGCTGATCTGTCCAATGACGATGTCGGTCCTGTGCAACTCGAAGGCGCTCTCTGACCAACTTAACTATCTCCACAGTCTGTGTGATCATCTCTGGCCCCAACAACTTCCGTTCTTCGACATCGTCCCATACCAAAGGGGACCTGCACTTCCTTCCGTACAATGCTTCGAACGGGGCCATCTGAATGCTAGCCTGGTAGCTGTTGTTATAGGAGAACTCTACTAGATGAAGGTGGTCCTTCCAAGATCCGCCAAAATCCAAGATACACGCCCGTAGCATATCTTCTAACGTCTGAATGGTTCTTTCTGATTGCCCGTCGGTTTGTGGATGATAAGCAGTACTGAATCTCAACTTGGTTCCCAAACTTTGGTGTAAGCTCCGCCAAAAATGGGAAGTAAACCGCATATTCCGATCTGATACTATACTAACTGGAACACCGTGCTGCCTTACTATCTGCTTCATGTACATTTTTCTAACTGCTCAGTAGTCTGTCCAACTCGGAAGGGAAAGAAATGGGCGACCTTCGTGAGTCGATCTACTATTACCCAGACTGCATTCTTGCCAGCCGGGGATCTAGGTAAACCGGTCACAAAATCCATCGTGATGTGCTCCCATTTCCATTCTGGGATAGGAAGCGGCTGTAGCAATCCTGCTGGTCTCTGCTGCTCGGCTTTCACCTGCTGACATACCAGACACTTGGATACAAATCTCGCTATCTCTCTTTTCATGCCATTCCACCAAAAGAACTGCCTGATATCTCGATACATCTTCGTTCCTCCTGGATGAATGGAGTAAATAGAACTATGAGCTTCGGACATAACTTCTTGCCGAAGGTCTCCACTCGGTACACAGAGTCTGTTTCCAAACCTGAGCGTACCATCTTCATGAATCACTAACTCCTTCCTACGGCCTGATTCACACTCCGACCGTAACTTCTGAATCTGTGGATCTCCTGCTTGTGCTGCCCTTATCCTCTCTACTAAGGTTGACTGAATCTGCATACTGGTCATTCTTCCTATATCCCTTGGCAAAACTACTTCGATTCCCATACTCTGAAGGTCTTCTAAAATATGCTTCTGCGAGGTCAAGATAAAGGCACTGTCTCTCCTACTCAGTGCATCTGCAACTATATTCGCCTTGCCTGGATGATACTGAAGATCCAAGTCAAAATCCTTCAGTAGTTCTAACCATCTTCTTTGCCTCATGTTCAAATCTCGCTGTGTGAACACGTATTTCAAACTCTTATGATCAGTATAAATCTCTACCTGATCCCCGTACAAATAATGCCTCCACAACTTGAGTGAAAACACCACAGCTGCTAACTCCAAATCGTGAGTCGGGTAATTCTTCTCATGGTCTCGAAGCTGCCGAGACGCATATGCTATCACCTTTCCATGCTGCATCAATACACATCCAAGACCCTTTCCAGATGCGTCACAATATACTGTAAAGCCTCCCGCTCCTACCGGAAGCGTCAAGATCGGGGCTGAGATCAACTTCTTCTTCAATTCTTCAAATAATGCCTGACAGCTAGCTGACCAAACAAACTCCACGTCCTTGTGCGTCAAACGCGTTAAGGGCGCAGAGATCTTGGCAAAGTCCGCCACGAACCTTCTGTAGTAACCAGCTAATCCCAAGAAACTTCGCACTTCTGCAACCGTTCACGGGACTGGCCAATGCTCTACGGCCTCAATCTTCTTCGCATCCACTGACACTCCTGCCCCAGAAATTACATGCCCCAGGAACGAAATGTGATCTAACCAGAATTCATACTTGTCGAGCTTCGCATAAAGTTGATGCTCCCTCAATGTCTGCAAGACAGTCCTAAGATGTTTCTCATGCTCTTCTTCACTGCTGGAATAGACAAGAATGTCATCTATGAACACCACCACAAATTTATCCAAGTACGGCAGAAAGATGCGGTTCATTAATTCCATGAATACTGCGGGGGCGTTGGTTAGTCCAAAGGGCATTACTAAAAACTCATAATGCCCGTATCTAGATCCGAATGCGGTCTTCGGTATGTCTTGCTCCCGGACTCTTACTTGATAGTATTCCGACCGAAGATCGATCTTGGAAAAGACACTGGCCTTGCTCAACTGGTCAAACAGGTCATCAATCCTTGGTAGCGGGTACTTATTCTTCACTGTTACTGCATTCAGCTTGCGGTAGTCGATGCACATCCTCGTCGACCCATCCTTTTTAGGAACTAGAATCACTGGCGCGGCCCAGGGCGATTGGCTGTCTCGGATGAATCCCTTAGACTTCAACTCTTCTTTATGTTGATACAACTTATCCTGTTCTGACGGCGACATTCTGTAAACTCTGTCTGTAATAGGCCTCGTTCCAGGGTTCAACTCAATGCTAAATTCTACCTCTCTGACTGGGGGTATTCCTGGGAGCTCATCAGGGAAGACGTCGAGAAAATCTTCGACCACTCTCGGAACCTGTCCTGGCTCTGACACTGCTGCTGAGATGACGCCTCCGGCCTGATTCTTCAAGGTTCGAGTAAAGATGAACTGCTCTATCCCAGAAACGCTGAATATGACCCTACCTCCTCTACAATCAATGGTCGCATGACTGTCTCTCAACCAGTCCATGCCAAAAACAACATCAAAATTCCCCATAGGGAATTCAATCAATGATGCGGGCAATAAATGCCCACACACCTCTACCGGACATGAAAAGCGCACTCTGCTCACTTCTACGAGCCCATTGCCGGTGAGTATATCCATCCTCTCCGGCAATGCCTCAAACACTAGTCCAATCCGTGTAGCATATTGTACAGAGATGAATGAATGAGTAGCGCCTGAATCAAATAATGCTACAGCGGGAAATAAGGTGACGAGAATTTTACCTGCCACCACGTCACTAGACGCTAGAGCCTCTCCCAAGGTCAATGTGAGAGCCTGGCCCCACGGAGCCCCTTGTTACGGCATTCCTCGACCATGCTGTTGCTGCCTCTGAGGGCCTTCGGCTTCCTGTGCCTGGCGGAACATCTGAGCCTGCGTTGGTAGACGCTGGGCTAGGGGCCTTACTGCTAATACTGGACCTCCACTCGGGGTTGCCACCGGAGTTGGCAATGCTAGAAACTGCTGAGCTGGCCCTCCTGGCCTCTGCATCATAGGACAAGTGGAAATACGGTGGTCTGAACTACCACACCTCAAGCATAAGCCATTCGCTGACTGGCACACCTCCCTTGTGTGCCCTGTCTTCCCACAGAATGTACAGCCCTGGGGTGCTCCCTGACGCTGTTGCTGGTTTCTCGGCTGCTGATGCCGAACTGGCACTGTATTAGTTGACACGGCCGTCCTCCGCGGCGCTCCTGCATCATGAATACGTACACCGGGTGCTGGTGCCGATGTTCGCTGTATTGCTCCTCCTCCAACCTGGGAATAAGATCTCTTCTGACCTCCTGTCCTCGATGCCAACCTCTGCTGGGTAAGATCGTGCCTCCGGGCTGCCGTCAAGACAGCGTCAAACGTCTAGTAGTCGTGTCCTTCCACAAGCTGCAATAATTCCAAATGAAGTCCCTGTTGGAACCTCATAGCTTTCTCTGGCTCCGTTGCTACCATTGCTGGTGTGAAATGGCACAATCTGCAGAACTCTGCTGCATACCCATCTACGGTCTTGCCTGCTTGCTTGAGACTGATGAACTTCTGCTGGAGCTCATATCGAGCTACTACGCCAAAATACTTGGCCTTGAATCTGTCACTGAAGGTGGTCCAACGAACAGGGCGTCTTGTACCAACTTCTTCTGATGCCCACCAGTCGCGGGCAAGATCCTGAAGTACCAGTTTGACCTGATCAACCTTCTCATCATCTGGAACCTTGGCTGCCACAAGAATGGCTTCAATGTCTTGAATCCATGCATCTGCAGTGATGGCATCCTTCGTGCCATCAAAATACCTCGGGTTCAAGCAACGGAACCTTCCTGATGCTCCCGAGTCAACCCCGGCACTCCTCTCAAGAGCTAACTGAATCCCTTGGTTCAGCAACACGTTCTGCTCCTGCTGTCGAGTCTGTTGCTGTTGGTTAGTGACAAGAAACCCCCGGATGATCTCCAGGAGTGCTACGGCGTCTGGTACTGCCGTTGTTGCTGGTGCTGCAGGAATTTCAATAACCTGCGGCTGCACTGCCTCTGGTTCCATTTTTGCTCATGCCTGCACTGGAGAAGGTTCTCTCCCCTGTTGCTGCCCAGTCGAGCCATGCTCTTGCTGCTCTTCCTCATGGGCCTCACCTGCTTCTGAGAATGAAGCACCCCTATAGAGAAGAATATAAGATTATCAAGTCCGGACGAGGAAGATTTCGAGGATGCAAGTCAGGTTAGAGATCAAGACAAGGACAGAGAATTCGAAACAGAATTTCAAGAGGAACAAGTTTTGATTGAGACTCCTAATAATTTGCAATACCCCACAAGTCTGAAAATCAGACCTGCATGGGCCACCACTAAAACCTTGTCACGCCCCAGTACCGAAATACGGAGACGGACTAGGCCAGCTACTCCATATGAGGTACGTAACGTCATACGGCGATCGTGGCTGTCGATAGACTAGGGGGTACATGCTACAATCAAGTCTTCTACGGTCCCAAAGAGTTCTATGTCTCAATCAATCAAATCACATCAGCAAATAAATGAACATTAAAGATAAAGCAGTAAGGCGTCCCTGACGCTTCATCAAAATGGTCATGAGAGACTAGCTTTATAATTTAGCTATCTCAGAGAGTCAGAAGTACAAATTATACACAGCTGCAGTCTGTTTAATTACAATTATGTACTGACACAAAATATCAAGTAATTCGGCTAACAGATGTCGGTGGCTAAACGCCGTAAAAGTATAAGCAAGAGTGGTGGAGAAGAAACCCACTCGAGTCCCCGAACTGCCATGCTCCTAGTATGCACCATGGATGTCAGGAAGGAAGATCGTGTCCTCTGGCTCTGCTACGGGATCTGGCCAAACAAAACCAGCAGGGTCAGCCCCGAATAGCAAGTACCGCCAAAGGGGCACAAGAGTTAAGACTAAAAATCCAGTTAATAGAATGATTGATAATAGTAATACTTATGCTACCATTATAGGGTAACGCCACATCCTCGAACCCATATGGCACCCTTACAACCAAACAAGGACAAAAGGTGTCGCATGGAGTCGGGACGCGTCGTACTCTATAACTTTCGCATAAGTTAAAGGGTATAAACAAGAAAATCTCCTGATCGTGACTTCGGTCGATAGCCTATCGCAGCACAATAACCAACCCAACAATCAAACAAGAACATGGGTTGGATCATGTACCATGATAGACCATGTTCCTCGGTCATTCACAGAAGTAGCACTTCACAACCAGAATAAGTCTTTCGTTCATAACTTCGGTCCACAGCCTATCATAGTACGATAACCAACCTAACAATCAAACAAGAACATGGGTTGGATCACGTACCATGACAGTCCGCTTCCCTCAGTTACTCACGGAAGGTAATAGGATACAAGCAAGTCGTTTTCACGGCCAATCAAGTCTACGAGTTTCTAGTGGGACGAGGTTATCCTCGCATCATGTTATTAGAAAATCCTCAGATCGTATCTTTCCAGCAAGGCTAGCCAACCCAGGGGTTCGCATAGACAGGTATGATCGAGCACAGGTCCCTCGCAAGCCCACCTTGCTAAAACATATAATATGTAGCAGGAATTAATCGGATACAGTCATCCACTCGTTGCAGATGACACAGTATCCGTGGAGACCAGTCGGCGCGTCAAGACAGTATCTCAAGGCGGCTGGTGTAACACGATCTCAGGATTTTTCCCTCCCCATGCATCTAGTATATTTAGTTGCCTAATTTAACCCTAGGTAAAATCTTGGACTCACATGCTGTGGCCTGCATGATTATCCTCCTAAAGTCGTACTTTAGTACGAGTACCCCAAAGAGGATCCATATCAATCAGTATGTCAACATGTTCTACCCTCCTTAGTGTAATGCATCATTGCAAATACGCCACGTGGAGTTACGAGTCATTTGTCGAGCATGAACAAGAACTGGGACATTCAGGTACATATATCAAGGAGGAACACTTTGTTCTCCGGGGTCACATTAGTGCTCCTATCATGCTTGGGACAAAAGGCGTAAGGATATAAAATGGGCATATAATATATATATATATATATAATAATAATAATAATAAGGTAACAATATAGGGCACAAAAGTCCATGCGGCCCAAGGGGAGTGAGTCCATGCGGCCGGGTCAATACTGGTTCATGCGGCTGGGACTACACGCTCAAGCGACTCAGATAGCCCCAAGGCGCATGCGGCTGGAAGGGCGGGTTCATGCGGACGAAGGGGTGTCAGCGTATGCGGCTGGTGTGGGCGATACATATGCGGCTGGATGATGGATGGGCCTTATGCGGCCCAAAAACAGTAGCGCATATGCGGCTGGGTACAAAAGAACTCATGCGGCTCGAAGGCTAGCCGCATGAAGTCCATGCGACCGGGGCTCATACGGCTGAGTCTGAACAAGGCTATGCGGCTCAATTACTTGCCGCATGAAGATTCATGCGGTCAAGTACTCAAGCAAGTCTTATGCGGCTAGGAAGGACTTTCCAGGCGGCTGAGCTCGAACGAGTCTCATGCGGCTGGAAAGGCCATGCGGCTCAGAGGCTTGCCGCATGAGGATTCATGCGGTCAAGTACTGCTCTTCTTCTCCACTTGTCTGAGAAGAGGAGCCAAGCAACCATGGCTTCCAAACTACACAAAACCTTCATCCGGAGCCCAAATCGAAACTTCCTTAGGTCAAAATGGGGTAGAACAAAATTCTCTACAACATGAAACCATCAAAACTTAAAAATAATAAAGTTTGCTAGATCAAAACCAAGAAAATCCGAAAATGGTTAAAACCTAGATCTACAAAGATTAAAGCTTCAAAATGGAAAACTTCAAGTTCTAAACTAGTATAGAATAAGGAGAAGAACATATTTTGACAAATAATTTTGTAAGAAAACATCAACAACATTTATGGATCCATCTCTTGAGCAAGTTGGTACTTGCCTTAGTTGGTGGAGGAAAGTAAAGGAGAGGAAATAAATGAGAGGAGAGAGAATGAGTTGAGTTATTATATAGAATCTTGGACCCATGGGTTCATGATGAACCATTGGTGAACCAAGAATAGGTTACCCAAATGAGCCAAAACTATAGGCCCAAATGCAGAAAATAAATTAGGAAATAATATTTTGTCGAATATTTTTGGAAATGCATGAAGAAATACAGCATAATAAATATAGTAAAAAATACAAGGTAAATACAATTTATCGGTTTACGTATTAAAATACGTATTCCAGGATCGGGGAGTGACACATATAAAAGGTTACTAGCATGACGAGCTATCCGTGGACTATAGCCTGGTGTAGACAAGATCGATCGGCACGGGTAGCGAGCCCCGTTGAAAACCTTGAATCGTTGGTGTGGTATCCGTGGACTATAGCCTGGTGTAGACAAGATCCAACACAACTTTCGCATTTCCTCTTATACCAGATTGGTGTTGTGGCCCCAAGTTTCCATCCGAGGAACCGTCGTCCTTGTGCACTTGTTGTCCAATGACCATGCAGGACTCGACTCAACTTACCATCCTACATAGTCTTTACTATTTCCAGTGTTACCATCTTTTTCGTACTACGTTGGAGACTCCCAAATGAGGGGCCACCTCAACGACAAATGATTGTGTGAACTTTCCATATTACCATACCTTCTGACTCAAACTCAGGAATGATTATTTGATAGCCCTCCTGCCTAACTAAACTTGAACCAACCGTGTTTCATGCCGTGCCACCTAATCAAATCATACTTTATATGACAAGCCATTAAAACCGTAGAAACGTGACAATGAAGCCGTGGGAACGTGCATGCTATTATTAGCATTGATACCATGGGAACGTGTCTGCTATGACATCAAGTCGATAGCCCGTGGCATAACTTTTTCTTAACTTAATACATGTAGTTGAAAGATCGAGTCTCACTTTGTAAACCATCATGGATTACTATCTAGGCAACAAGCTAACACTTCAAAGTTCTATATACCTTTGACACAATGAGATTATTCCCTTAGCAATGTGAATTCATCTCTTTTTATTATCTAGCCTATTCAGTGCAATGAAAACTTCTATTTATTAGTGTGAAGGCCAAGCTGAGGCGAGTTTATAGAAGCCACCTACCCGAGTAAGGAGTTGATTCGGTCGAGTGGGACTTCGAGCAAGTCGTTGCATAGCCAAGTCCAAACACCGTTGCGTTTTGATTCCTTCGGTTGAACTGAGTAGGGCAGGACACTACACAGTCATCCCGTACTCATCCCTCATAATACAACATCAAATCAGTACATCCATCCAACACAAGAAATTAAACTCTAATTCTCAGGAACAACTCCTAAGTCCTGGGCCACATCTTCTCCGTGCTCCACTAAGTCCTCAGGATCTGGCCCGTAAAAGGTAGGGTACGTGTCCTTATACTCACATGTAACATATCCAGTTAGAAAAGAGCAAGTACATTCTATAACAGTATAGTAAATAAACATATGCATAAGTAAAGATGCAATAAGAATCATAAACTACTAAAAATATATAGAAGAAATCATTATAACTTTGATTTGAAATACTTGCTAAATATGTGATCGACTGTACAAAGTACATGAATAATGGTATGACTTAACCATACGTGTTGTACATGGTTAAGCTATCAACAAGACCTAATTAGCGACTTGGGTTTGGTCACATATTTATAAGTATTTCCTCTCCTAAAGTACCAAAAATAGTAACACATGAAATATAAGATAAAATTGTGTTTAGAATGTGTCCAACATGAGACTCGACACCATATAAGGTAAATGATACAAAGTCATAGAAGTATATATTCATCGGATACTCAGGATATCAGGTGACCTGTGTTGCTCAAAATAGAAGTATATATTCATCGGATACAAAGTCATAGAAGTAAATGATACAAAGTCATATAAAGTTTATTATTACCATTCTGGACATGTTGTGACCTGTGTTGCTCAAAATAGGACTCATCTACTCTGTCTGGACATATATATTCATCGGATACTCAGGATATCAGGTGAGTACATTCTCTGACCGTTTCATACTTGATAGGATTTATATTTATGCTCTAGATTACTTTACTTGATGCTGTCACATTGTTAACATGGATTAGTACTATATGGATCCCTTCATGAGATGTCATCCCCCTCGGAAGTATCGGGTTACGTCATGTCAAGTACGTTTTACTTTCATCATGTACTCCAGTGCTTTCACCATTCATGTGCACTCTTATGATTCATGTACTCTCATGTTCATAGAGCCCCTCATGTATACTTTATGTACACCCATTTATGGGCTCTCATGTGAAATTATGTACAATAACATAACTTGTCTGGATCCTTGTGTATTGATTGGGGTACGGGGGAGTATAAATGGTCATGTGAACAATTCCAAAGTAGTGTAATCATGTGCAAACTCTTAGAATAATTATATGCAAATTCAAGCCGTTCACATGTCTATCTTGTACTCTACATTACTAGCCACTGTTAGTTCTTTACTTATAGTAGATATTTCTTTACAGTCATCTCTTTTAATTCATATATATTCTTCAGCATTTCATGTATCTTACTCTATAGCATATTTACACTTCCTATCATATTATGAACTGCGTGAGATGTATTGTGCTCATTTCTGTCCTGACTGGACTTGTTGAAATATTACAAATGACATTGAGGAGTTTTGTCCTATATACTACGGAGTAGGCCTAGATGACACCTGCGAGCTGGACTCCCAGGAGGACCCAGTCCTTACAGAGGATACTATCCCAGTAGTCTAGGCTAGTTAGCTAGACTAGTTATCTTACTTTATTGTCTTGTCTTATTTTGGATACGGTATGTACTTATTTAGGATTTTGTTATTCTGGATGTTGTGGAGATGTTATCTTAGACTATTAGACTTCTTCTCCTATTGTATTTCTTTTGGCGACTTTCATATCTATCTATCTTATCGTATTTTCTACCTTAGTTGTGATTGAGTTGTACATTTCTATATTGTCCTCCATTCGGAGCGTATATATTGTACAAGTACCTTATAATTGTTAGATGTATGTGACCTAGGACAACATTCTACCATCGACACTGCGACGCAGGCTGGACGTACCCACTTCTCGTATCCCTACACTGGGTGCGGGTCGTGATAATATTATTACTTATTACTAAACCTAACTCGTTTTCAAAAACTATTCTTAATTCTCTAATACTTAAATATTAAACCTCTAAAATATCTCATATGGTAACCGTGGGCTTAATTCTAGAGTCCAACCCAAAATCAAAACCAACCTATTGGACTCAGTCCTTAACTCAAACTGGCCTGAGCCTATTAGCTAGGGCCATTTATACACTATTAAAATATGAAGACCTAAAACTCACTAGTTAGCCCACAACCTAGTTCCTAACCTCTTAGGCCAGAACCTAATAGTCAGGCCCAGAGGCTCGAGCCCAATGAATTTGTTTATTAAAGCCAATTGGGCCAAGCCCCGCTCCTTATTTTATTACAAATTCAAACAATCCCTCTCTCCTGCATTCAGTGTCAGTTGTATTCGAACTAACACCGTGTCCATTCACTGCCATGCTTGTATATCATGTCTTACCTTCATGAGCTTTTGACTAAATCAAGACACGACACCAGTACGTGTTAGTTCTTAGTCACGATCTAGGTACAAAAACATTAAAAAATCGACCGACACAGATATTTAAAAGAGGAAAAAGGCACAAAGTTGAACCTGTCATTCTTCGATTCTGCAGAGTTATTTGTCCTCGCATAAATCTCTATGAACCGATTGTCCTCGCTTGGACATTGTTTGCCATTAAAAATGTATTTGAAACTTCTAATTTCAAAAACAAAACGAGTACAAAGAAAGTTGATCCTCAACAGGATCTTCCAAAGTACAATTATTTTTATCTGGGAACTTGTGACGATGGAGAATGTAGCTTCCTTTACTTCGTTAACAATCCGACGACGATTAAGAGAACTACGAGTCTTCTTGTTTGATTTACGAAGAGGAGTGATTTACGAAGAGGATAGCAATTCGGCACTCTGAAGTTTGGGTGATGTACTGTGTCTTCGAATGAAGGAGTGATCCTTCTATTTATAATAAATCTGTGGAATGATCTACGTGTGTGCGTAGGGATTCCATGCTCACGATCTGTTAGGCGTAGGGACGCTACACGTAAGATTTGAAGGGCGCAGGGAAGCAACGCGTATGATTCGAGGGGTAAAGCTGTTGTAACTACTTTCTAAGCTACGCCTGAGATGCCATGTAGCACTTGTTAAAATTCACCTGTTGCTGATATATTGGACAGTTAGCATTCGTTCAAGACTAGGATTGGGTCAAAAGCACGTGGTGTACGTGCTCTACTGAAAATATTTTAAGTTTGTTTAAGGAAAGGAGGATCTCTATGCCACGAAAAGTCCATCCTGTTTGTTTGACATAGGCGTGATCCTACACTAGGGAAGATCTTGATGTTGTGATAAGTGTTGGTGTAGGAAAAGAACGCACATGGCATGCATATATAGTTTCTGACAACATTTAATGATAATATAGCTCGTTCTTCGAAATGTTTCTTGACTTTTAGTGGCATAGGTTGGACTGCCTACACCAACTGCTCTGCATAGGGACGAATGTCCCTTCAATTTTTGTGTTGTCGTCAACTGTATAGAAGTCGAGGCGCACTGCACTTTCCTCGAAGCATTGTGCTTTGAAAGTTGAGCTATGTCAGAGGGAATTAAATGCTTCTTGGGAGTTGAATCTTGGCGTGACTGGCGTAGACACCTTAGGGGTGTAGGGAGCTAGGGGCATAGCCGCTCCTAAAAGGCATAGAGAGCCCCGGATGACGCTCTTTTTTTAGCACAGCTATCCAAATGACGCACTGAGTTATTGATCTTGTGAGTGCTTGAATTTTCATGCTTCTACAAGGCTCCCTTCAAAGTTTTTAAAACTTAACAAGTCTTTAAAATACTTTGAATAAGAAGCATGGGTTCGAGCGTAGGTGCTCTCATGCTAAGTTGAATGTAGAATATTCTTTTAGTCGCCTTGGCACATGATGCTTGGACACCCAAGATAGGCTGTCGAGTCATTCCTCAGGATTAGAGAAAATCTTTTGATATTCATTTGAAACGACGGCGGTTCAGTTCAAATTCTATAGATGTACGCATAGGTGTGGCCTATTAATAGGTGTTATGTAAGAGAAATAGAGCTTTTACTAGCTATCTTGTTTCAGAACTCTCTAGCCTTCTTCTTTTTTCTTCGACTTCTTCAATATGGCACCCAAGTCTTCCACCGCTACTGCTGCGAAGGAAAAGGCGAAGGCCCTGTCTGATGCGACGACGTCGAAGCTGCTTGTCACCAACTTGGGTCACTCCGACGTTCGCAAGCCTGTCAAGAGTGAGTCGTCGTCGTTGGTCTTTTGTGTTTTTCGGTTAGTCGGCGGTCACACGGATGGCTCGTTCATCAAGTTGTCACGTGCCGCCTTGTATCGCCTCAACGTATATGACTAGTTGAATATCTAGGTCATATGATATATAGCTAGGCTTCTACGCGCATGGACCATGTCCTATGCGCTATCGTCATCCCTTGCTGAAGAGCTGGCTTGACCGTAAAGTTATGTCAAAGTTGTGCACTGCCTATGCTGCACTACTTGCTTTACCGTAAGGTCATGTCAAAGTTGTATGTTGGGGTATCCCTACGCTGTACTGCTTGCTTGATCGTAAGGTCATGTCAAAGCTGTGTGCTGGGGCATCCCTATACTGCACTACTTGTCTTTAGTCTATAAGACAGTTAAAATGAGACGTAAAGGTTTTTCATGCGCCAACATGCTCCATTTAGTGAATTAGGTTTATGTTGAGTTTGGCGTAGGGTTCATTATGTGCCAGCTTGCGCTTAAGGAACTTTATGTTTTTTTTAATCTTTCAGCGTGTATGTCCTGTCTAACATCTGCTCCCTTTTTAGGCAGTATCATGGACGACACTGATAGGCAAATTCTTTTACGGAGGGGTAGGTTCGAACATCGAGGATGATATCGCGACACCCGCAAAAATGGCTATCTCTGTAGGACAGGCTCGGTAAAGGTTGGATATGATTGATTACTAGCCCCGCGACTTTTTCAAACAAATGCTGGTCTCTGGGAAGCTTCCCCATACGGATGGTGTAGGCGGCTTCTTCTTAAAGCCCCAGTTTTTGTTTGGGGACCAACTCTTTTACGAAGAGGTTGAAGTCTAGAAGTTGAGGGGTGACCATTTTTTTGAAGCTCATGGCCTTAAGATGTACATCCATGGGATTGATCGCCACCTATCGCTTTTCCTTTTCAGCTTCCTCATGAAGCCAAGGATAATGGACTGGAAGCTGACTCCCAGTCAAGACGGGGCAGTTTTAAGACAATTCAAGGTAAAATCTTCCTCACGGCAGAAGGACACGTTCGAGGCGATACGAGGAGGATCTTCATTCTCTCTACGAGTATTGCACCTAGGGAAGATAACTAATAATGTCGACCAGGAATCTCTGGCCTTCAGAGATGTAACCTTCGTGACCTAAATGCTGGAGGCCGATCGTTTATACCCTCCAGGGATTTTCTGTATCCCAAGTTGGATCCACAGTAACTAAGAGTGGTATGATCTGACTGCATGGGTTTGACCGAGTATGAGGTTAGTTTAAAGAAACTCAATTTGTATTACGCCATCTGGGCTACCCTGTATGGGATTGAGCTAAATCCTCTGATGTTTCTAGTGCTGCGATGTACAACCAGCACACAAGAACCTTTTTTACTCCTATTGGGGAAATGGTTCTAGCCTTCCCGGAGATGCATGGTACCTCAACTGTCTTGGGGATCTGAACCCTATGAAGAATGTACTCCTACGGATGAGGATTTTCTTATGCTGAAAAAGAAGGACTTTGCTATGTTAGCCATTTATCGGGAACTATTATGCCAGCATATGATATGCTAGTATTTCGATAGCCAACGGTCCATACCTCATATGTATTCTTGAAAACGTTATATCTTTTTCCAAGGATCGACGTCGTCGAAGCAATATGCATTTGGCATCCGATCTGCCTCCACTCCTGACGTTGTCGAAGCAGAGATGGCAAAGAGGAAGTAAAAGCATCCTAAATTTAATAAGCTCAAATGCCCTACTTCCTCTGTCTATAGCTTTTTTTATCATGACGCATACCAGTTGTCCTTAAAGGCACTGTTAGCTGCGTATATAATGATATGGCAGCGAGATCACGTGGTTCCTGGTGGTTCAGGTTCGCTTGAGCATCTAAGCCAGAATTTGATATTTCCAGCGGTTCGACTTGTCTTTTGTCACAAGCTGGCACTTCTCTCTGCAATGGTGTACAACTTGCAGAGAGGCTTACAGACGTTTATAGACAAGACGATTAACTATGATAGTAAGGGTGAGTTTTCTCGTGTAGAACTTCCCTTCCATTATCTGATGGGATGACTCGTGCTGCACTATCTCTCTTTGATGGACCTAGGTATTGAAGTACCTGCTAGTCCAAAAGATGCCCTTCTTTGTCGTTATCGAAAGCAGCCATGGTTGGTCACTGAGGTTCCGGTTTGTCGTAAGGCGCTAGCGTACGAGGATGGGTACGAGATTTTTAAGATCTCTCCCTCTTACACAGAATTTAACGAAGGGGATGAGTTGGTAGATGGCGGTACTTGCTTCTCTAATCTTTTCGAGGAGGCTCTCCATTGGATTCAATCGATACGGCCATCTCACCTGTTGCTTCAAAATCGTAACGAAGCATTTTTGGAACCGTACTTGCCGAACTGGTTTGCTCGCTAATTTGGTTATAACCAATTGCTACAGACAACTGCTAGTATGTCTCTTGGACTTGAAAGGAGGCTTCTTGACAGTATCCAGGCTTGGCAGTACTACAACGCTGGTTGTACCAATACTCGATTCATAATTCCTTCACGGAGATCGAAGACGCAAATTTTGTATTCTGCCATTAAGTTTTACTGTTCGACAAATACCTATCCTCCGGATTATGATCGAGAGTAGAGTCTTCTACTGGAGACTTGTTATATGCAAACAAAGGAGGTTCTTGCTTCGTTACGATCATATCTGCCTCGGAGTACTAGTTTATGGAGTTGGCATCAGATGCCTATCCGAACCCAGTAGGTGGTTCTAGCCATAAGCGGCCGGCACCTGCTGAGACAAGTCAATCGCCTCTGCAGAAGAGAATAAAGAAGACGACAACAACTAGATAGTAGGCCACTTCGAAGAAGGGGGAATCCTTCTCTGATGTGACTTCTCTGGTAAGTCAATTTGTATTTCAGCTTAAAAGAAAAAAAAAATACCAATAGTGTTGACTGTGATTTTCTTCCATTTTATAGACGACCAAGAAGAGATCTAAGCGTAAGCAGAGGGCGCCCAGTCCTCCGTCCTCGTCCAACCATGGGGGAGATTTACCACCTGTGGATCCTCCGATCCTTGATGAGGACAATCCCTTCATGGATGTGGAGGCCATAGCAGATGATGAGTCTGCTTTCGACTATTCGACTTGGCTGATCTCAGACCTGATGGAGAGCTGTCACAAGAAGTTGCTTCATTCATGTCCTTCTGGTGAGTAATTTTGTCTTTTCGATAAAGTGATTTCCCATGATACTGAACCTTCTGACTCTGCAGATTTGTAAGTTGGGTCCTCGTTACCCGTGGAAGGGCCCAAAGTTAGGGTCGAGACTGCCCCTTCTTTTGCTCTAGTTTTAGAGGAAACCACAGGTCCCTCTGGGAGAAGATTTTAAAAGAAATGATCGCGGTTGGGTCGATTATGGCGGGTAGCGAGGCTGCCGAGGACATTCAATAAAACAAGGAGTGGGATAGTGACGATCCTGCTTCTCAGGATATCGTTGAAGTAGAGGAGGAGGCTGCTTCTGAGCCTCCTACCCTTGGTGCAGGAGAAGAGGATGGTAGCACCCTTCAGTCTTCTCTCAAAGGTGGGAGTGCTGAAGGGACGGAGCTGGATGACGTCCCTCACACGAGTCACACATTGGTTCCTCCTACCGGCACTTTGAGAATAATCCTACACACTGCTAGCTCGGCCGATTTCCCTTCTTCGAAGGGACAACCCGAGTCACCTCATGCTATGAGTGGACCACTTTCCAGGGAGGGTGAAGTCGTGGTGAATGACTCCCTTGTCGTCAGGTCGCCCTTGGCTCTTGCGAAACTTTCGGCTTTCTCGTCCTTGGTTGGGACTTGCTCTGGGCATTTGTCCCTCCGAGTGACCCTAAGTTTTCAGATGCACTTCCCTTTAGGACTATTTGGGGTCCGATGTCCCCCACTCATCCATCGTATTCTGTACATATGAGTCCTTCAAAGAGTTTGGTCAACGTGATCCCTGACCCAAAAATTCTTAGAAGTCAGACGGAGCCTACAGATGCTGAGGCCTCAGCGTATCTGGGTCTAGGTCTCCTTTGAAGAATCGAATCCTGAAACCTTAGCGGCCGGTGGTTCGACTCACCAGATAATAGCTGCTCCTCCAAGCTAAAGCGTTGTGTCACTGCCAAGTTCCACTCTCTATCTGGCTCATACAGGAATCCTTACGACTCTCTCTATGGTGCCTCAAGCATTAGCAGAAGCAGATAAATATGTGAAGTTTCTTGTCGAGGCTGTGTACAAAATCCTAAGACAGAGAGTATCTGTTGTACTGCAGGAAGGCCAGAGCTTTGTAACAGCAAAGGAGATGTCGCTTCCGCCAATCGGCCTGATACGGTCACATCAGGGTCATGGTAACATGGCTGAGATTTTAGAGTCATCGATTGCCGAGCTCGAGCACCATTTTACTAAACTCTAAAGTATCCTGGAGAATGATCTTTTTGCCTTGATCGAGGAAGAGCATGATAGATTGGCGGTTGAAGCTGACTTGGCTTATTTATCCAGTCTTGCCATCTTGGAGCAAGGTTTGGCCGAGGCTGACGCCAAAGAGAGGGAACTTACATTGGCTGTGGAGAACTGGGTCAGCCTACGAGAGACTCTGGGTAACCGTATGGCGGAGATTGATGATGAAATTTGTCGGCTCCAAGAACAGCGATCGCAACTCCTATCGGAGTCTAAACAGGTGGTGACCAAATATATTATGCTCAACAATGAGGCAACGAAACTTACTCGACATAGGGACGATTTACTCTATAGGAAGAAGGTACTGGACGCCGAGCATGCTGCCGCTGCGGCCCCTGATGCCAAGCAGACAACGTATCACGAAGCTGACCACCGAGTGCTGCCGACTGTTGAATCAAGGGCCGGGGCTTTAAAGGGTCATATTGATGAGTTGTCTATCGACCCTTAGTTCCACTTTTATTTTGTGCTTTTTTATTTGCTTTTGCTTGTTTCTCTTTTCTAAAATATAGTCATTTTTCTCTTTTTTGATGAAAGAAATAATAAACTTTTGCTTACTCATTTGCAATGAATTTGTGAATTTTTTTAGACTTAATATCTTTGGCGTACCTTGGTTTTTAGGTATAGATGATAAGTTGAGAGAGTGAATCGACATATTTACTCAGAGGTAATGTGAATATGGTAAACATGGGGTTGATGGTAGAGTTTTCTTACTCAGAGGTGATATGAAATGGTAAGAATAGACTCTATGGGGATATAAGGAACAACTCAGAGGTAATATGGACGTGGATGTTCTATGGATGAAATGTAACACCATAAGGGTTGTTGAATGGGGTGTTTACTCAGAGGTAATATGGACAAGCTAAATACTGATTTTAGCATCATCTTACTGAGAAAGTAAGATGAAGCTTTACGGGGATGTAGGAAAACAACTCAGAGGTAATGTGGACTTGGATGTTTTCTACTGGAGAGATGATGAAGGAATGCCCTGGAGCAGCTGGGCTCCAGATACATATCATGATCAAAGGTGGATGAACTCGGTCATCGAATTCTTAGATTTTCTTGCTAAAGAGATGGAATTACATGTCGAGGAGCGTCAAGCATAGTACTTCTTTAGGAACTTGCCATTGATTGGCATAATGAACAAGTCCCCGTTAGGTTTTGATAGTCGGTAGGCACCATTGGAGTACACCGTCTCTACGATAAAGGGGCCTTCCCACTTGGGTTCGAACTTTTCTGGTGTTTTGTGAGTCATCACAATTGGTCTTCTGACTAAAAGGACGAGATCACCCACTTGGAAAGTCCTTCATTTGACTTTCTTATTGAAAGCCTGGGAAATGTGAGCTTTGTAGAGCTCGATGTGCTGTTGAGCCAAGAGGCATTTTTTGTCAAGCGTCTCTAACTCTTGCAACCGACGACATTGATTGTCTTTGTCCGTCAGCTGGTTTGTAATGGCCACTCAAAGTGAGCAAATCTAGATTTCAAGAGGAAGCACTGCCTCGCTCCCGTATACCAGGGAGAATGGCGTATTACCCGTCGGGGTTCGTACCGTTGTACGGTAGGCCCAAAGTCATTCGCCTAACTTCTCATCCAAGTCGCACTTATTAGACGACACGACTTTCTTAAATAGTTTGACGATTGTTTTGTTAAAAAGCTTCAGCCAATCCGTTTGTCGTCGGATTATAACCAGTCGACGCTACGTTCTAGATGCGATTTTTATAACAGAACCTGCTGAACGCATGGCTTATGAATTACAGACTATTGTCATGGATGATCCTTCGAGGCACCCCAAAATGTTAGATGACGTGATGCTTGATAAAGATGATCACTTTTGAGCTCTTCACCTCTGACAGCGATACATCCTACGCCCAATTAGAGAAGTAGTCGGTGATTGCTAAGATGAAACGATGCCCTCTGGATGATGGAGGGGTAATTGGTCCAACTATATCCATACCCCAGGCTTCAAATGGCCAGGAGGCGACTGTAGGGTATAAGAACTTCGAGGATTGATATATAAAGTCAGCATGCAACTAACAGATGCATTTTTTTACGTATTCAACAACATTTGCCATCATAATAGGCCAGTAGTAGCACATATACCAGAGTCAATCCTGTAGCTTAGGACCAGGTTGGTGAGCTCCACAGTTCCTGTTGTGGGACTCCCGAAGAGTTTATGTCGCCTATTCATTTGATAAATATCGAAGGAGATGCCCATCATACAACCGACAATACAATATTTTGGTAGCTGTATCGTAGAAAAATCGAAGATAGCGTCTTTTAACAGATACTGCTTCCTTCGGGTCATTTGGAAAGATTTCTTAAGCTACGAAGTCTATAAATGGGAACCTCTAGTCCCAAATGTTGACGCTGGCATCCTCTGGTATAGCATGGTCTAGACACATGCATAGGTTGTTTTTGGGACACACTAAATCCTGGCCAATCACCGTGACGAAGTGTAGAGTACCCAGAGGTGCTGCCAAGGAGGCAGGAAGGCCAGCCAGAGCGTCAGCGTCTAAGTTTTGTAATCGAGGCACGTGTTCTATGAAAAACTTGGTGAACGTAGGGATGATGTCCAAGGCTATTTTGTGATAAGGAATTAAGTCTTCATGGCGGACCTCATATTGTCCTTGAACCTGGTTGATGATAAGCTACGAATCGTCATAGGACTCGAGGTAATCAATCCCCAATTATCTTGCTAACTGGAGACCGATGATGAGAGCATTATATTCCGTCACATTATTGGTACATGGCTCAATGAGAGAATAGGTACGTTGAATCACCAGGTTGTCTGGAGAGACTAAGACTACCCCCACTCCTGCGATGATCCGACCCTTGGGTCCCGTTCTCGAAGCACCGTCAAAAAACATCTGCCAGACGGAGTTTTTGTCGACGACGTTAGATTCCAGCACCTTATCTGGGATATCCTCATATAGCTTGAACGATTTCGGTATCGGATGTGCAGCTAAGAAATCTGCTAGTGCTTGACCGTTGGCAGCTTTTTGGGGGACAAAGACCATATCAAAGGTGATAATTGTATGACCCATATGGCTAATCGAGAGTTTAACGCTCCTGGCTTCCTCATGAGAACTCTTAGTAGATTGACTCGAGAGATGACATGGATCGTCTGACCCGATACGGAGTGATGAGTCTTTTGTATAGCGAATACGAAAGCCAGGCACTCTTTTTCGATGGGGTTGTACCGGTGTTCGACCCCGATCAATATCCTATTTAGGTTTTATATGGCTTGCTCGTGGCCTTCATCATTATTCAGTACCAATAAGGCACCCATAGAATGATCTATTGCACGAACATAGAGCAGAAAAGACTTTCCCACAACTGGTGCTACTAGGACTAGAGGATTGGTGAGGTAAGCCTTTATGTCATCGAATGCCTTTGGACACTCATCAGTCTAGACGTAGGAGACTCCCTTCTTCATGAGCTTAGTGAAGGGCTGGAAGTATCCAGAGAGGTTTGCTATGAACCTCCGGATGTATGTGAGACGTCCTTGCAGGCCTCGAAGTTCTTTTAGGTTCTTTGGAGGCCTCATGTCAAGGATGGCCGTGGTCTTTTCAGGGTCAACATGAATACGCTTCGTGGTGATGATGAAACCAAAGAATTTGCCGCTGGACACGCCGAAGAATGATTTAGCTGGGTTCATCATGAGATGACGCGCCCGCATAAGATCGAAGATTGTTCTCAAGTCTTGCAGGTGATCACCTTGCAGTCGACTTTTCACAGCGATGTCATTAACATAACATTCGACTGTCTTTTAAAGATGCTTACGGAAGATGGTGCTTATAGCTTGCTGGTATGTTGTACCTGCTTTCTTCAACCAAAAGGGCATCACTGTGTAACAATAGACCCCCTTTAGAGTTCTGAATGACATGTGCTTCTTATCGTTCGAGAATATTTTGATCTGGTTGTAGCCCGAATATCCGTCCGTAAAGGATATGTGTTCAAAGCCACATGTGTTTTCGATCATCACGTCGGTAATTAGAAAGGGAAACTCATCTTTCGGGCAAGCAGATTTGATGTCCCTAAAGTCGATGTAAACTTGGATCTTCCCATTTTAGTAACAGGAACGATGTTGGCCACCTAATCTGGATGTTGCTCCTCGCGAATAAATATACTATTTATGAGTTTATCCACTTCTTTTTTAGCGGCGTCTATGATGTTAGGATGGAAGCGTCGTTGTTGCTGCTTAACAGGCTTAGCGTTAGGTAAGATGTTAAGCTTGTGTATTGCGACTTGCGGGTCTAAACCCGACATGTCTTCATAGCTCGAAGCGAGATGTATTCCCTAATAAGTTGAACCAAGGATTCACGATCTTCCCCTATCAAGCTTTTGTTGATGAAGATGGGTTTGGGCGAGGATTCATTTACCAAGTCAATTTGCTCGACTTCATCTTCGGTGGAAGGTTCTCATAGTTCAAAGCGAGATTCCTATTGAGATCCTAAGCGTTGAGCCCAGGGTTCTTTCTCGAAGAATTATATTGTCTGATCGTCATCTTCTTCTGAAGGATGTACGGATGTCATGTTGACTGACGTCACTTTCCTAAAGATTGGACGGATGCCAGTATCGAAGTCCCGAGTTGAGGCTTCAGATGAGTAAGAATGCACAACCGCCTTAGTTTTTGAACTCTCTGGGTTGTCGGAGGGGTAACATAGCCTACCCCCCATCGAATGTGGTGGTAGTAGTCTTAAGGTTTTTTCCTTGGAACAGGGAGCCGCAAGGGAAGGCGCCGACCTTTCCCTCACGCCTTTATTGCTTTTTAAGTCGTAACCCATCTTTTGGATGAGATACTTTGCTTGATTAGTGTACCTGTATATCTGTATTCTACTAGTATCGGGTTCTGGCTCGACCGGAGGAAGGTCCTATTGACGTTTAACTTTGCCGAAGATGATAGGTTTTTTATTTTTATTTTGGGGCAGGACTATGTAACGGACCCCTTAGTAAAGGACAACCCGATTTACATGATTGATGGTCGTTACTTTTGTCTGTAACGATGTTAAGACATTATCTAAAGTATACATGACATTCCAATGTGGAAGACTAGAGTAATTCAAAAATAGCCTCTTATTGGCAAAATAAGAAATCTTATCCCGAGGGTTTATATCGTCTAAAGAGGGAGCATCGACATTGGAAGATATATAATCTTCTAGCTCTTCATCTGTAAGAACAGAGGCAACCTTTGGAGGAGGCGTATGAGCCTTTCGCTGTATCTTGGCGACCAATGGAGCAGACGACCGGGCAGAGTGTTTGCCATGACAAAAGGTTGAATGAACTTTGGGTATATTAAACGTGTAAAAGAGTACAAAGGATTCCTAAACAGGAGATCTAAGTACAAAATTTCTGGAGAAGTATGATGGTGGAGATCAAGTATTACAGCGGCTCCTTTACTCCATTGATGATCTGACGATAAGTTGAACTTGCTCTGACTTTCTGGTGCTTGTGAGTGTAACTCTGGGTTGCCAATCAAGAAGATGCCGTAGTTGCCAAAGATTCTTGATCGAAGAAAAACTCCTTCTATTTATAGGCAAGCATATATACGATGTGCATAAGGGTTTTTTTGGCGCACATGAGTGATGCGGGTGGAGATATGAGAGAATCTGTTATGATTGCACGGTGATGACTGCTGTTGAGTTGAAACGTGGCAGACGCTGAGATTCTCTTCCATTAAGATCTTGGTTAGTTATCAGCATAACTAAATAAATGACACATGGCGTGCATTTATTGTTCGATAGTCTTGATCGGATGAAGTTGAATTTTGTTCTTATCTTAGGGGCTACGGTTTAAACAAAACGATTGGATATTGTCCTTGTCTATAGGAACAAACTCCATTCTTATCTTTTGAAGTGATGGTTTAAAAAAACTGATAGGATATTGCCCCTATCAACAGAACCAAACTCTGTTCTTATCTTAGGAGCGATGATTTAAACAAACTGATCGGATCGTATCTGAAACGATTTAGATGCCAAACGGGCCACGTGGAACAATGCCACCTTATAGAACTGTGCGTCTATATGAGTCGTGCTTCTAGTAAGGCTTCGATATTACGATGCTTCTGGGCGACGAGGAGACTGTGCTTCAAAGACAACGGAGTCATTGTGCTTTAAGGCGACGAGGAGACTGTGCTTCAAAGACAACGAAGTCACTGTGCTTTAGGGCGACGAGGTGACTTTGTTTCGAAGGCAACGGAGTCAATGCACTTTTGGGCGACGAGGGGACTGTATTTTGAAGACAACTAAGTCAGTACGCTTCTAGGTGACGAGGAGACTATGTTTCGAAGACAATGTTGTCACTGCGCTTTTGGGCGACGAGGAGACTGTTTGTGGGGATTTACAAGGCCGATGTGCTTTGATGATGCAACAAAGGACTTTCTGAGAGCTCTTGTGAAGCCACTACGCTTTTTATAAAGCAATGAGCAATTTCTGAGAGCTTTTGTGAAGCCACTACGCTTTTATAAAGCGACGAAGGACTTTTTGAGAGCTTTTGTGAAGCCACTGCGCTTTTATGAAGCAACGAAGGACTTTCTGAGAGCTTTTTGTGATTTAATAACTCCCTTTGAGCTATTGCATTTCTAATTGCCGCTGTCTTTTAGGGAATTTCGAAGAGTCGCCACCTAGGATTCAGTCAAATGAACCTATTAAATGAAATTTAGTATATTGAGTCCTAGGTTCATCATATTGATTCGGGGTTTTTTGATCGATTGACACGTGGTATGTGGGTTAGACCGCACACAACCTATATAACGGGAAAATTTTCTTATGAGCCATGTCCATTATCTCTTAGCATTTCCACCGTCTTGCTCGACCCCTACTTAGCTTCGAACGACCATTGGCCTTGCACAAGTCGATTGTTGGTGTCGATCTCTTTGTTCAAAGTAGTTGTGGCCTTGTAGAAGAACAACTATTGAGTTTCGAGATGCACTTAAGCTTTTGGCATAATGAGTTCGAACCAGAACAACGTCTTAGAGGTCTTCGAGATCCAAGCTACCGGGTTTGGATTGATTGCCAACCCGAAGAGCCACATGTTGTGCTCTGCCCTGCTCAATAATGGCTTTATTAGCCATATTAGAGGGGGTTGCATGCCGTGTTATGTTGGAAGAGCCGCAAGCAGTGTTGAGAGCAGGAGCTATATTCTTTGTTCGGGCCAATAACTGCTTTATTAGCCATATTGAAGTTCCTCCGCGTTTGACTAGGAAGTGGCTCGTTCTGACGAAGAAGTGATTCGCTCTGACACTGCTGCGCTCTTGGAGGGCTGTGCGCTTTCTGAATATCGCACATTTGTAGATTTTAGGTGTTTAGTCTTTATATGTAATCATGAAGAATCTATAATAGATCTTTGTAAACATGATTTTAATAAAGAACCTCTTTTTATGCACTATCTTTGTATGTCTCCTGTGACTTGTTATCTGTTGTGCTTTTAAACAATTGTTGTCTTCTGCGCTTTTGTGAGCTATATGCAGTGACTGTTGTCATCTGCGCTTCTATTACTACTGTGCTTGTTTTCATGCTTCTACAAGACCCTATTCAAAGTTTTCGAACTTAAACAAGTTCGGAACACTTTGAACATAAGCATGAAATAACATGTGGCCTCTGCACAACATGCTTGCTGACAGGATGTCGTCACGTTTAGCCTTCGACATTAAATGCCATGAGCCGTCATTTCATTTAAAGTTAATGATAACTCCTCATTTCTAGGGAGCGATCATCATGATCTTGATTTTAATTCCCACGACGTTCGAAGAGTCTCTTAGAAAACGAAGGATTTTGTTTTTATTTGCTGACGTGGCCCCTTCCTATAAGTATGGGGTTGTTCAGAGAGATAAAATTTTCTTGCCTTCTATTTTCTCTTCCAACCGAAGGCTCTGTCAGATTTTTCTTCTTCCTCAAAACCCTTAACTTTTCTGCCATGGCTCCAAAGAAGTCGGAGTCTCGAAAGCTCCCCAAGCGGCTGCGGCGAGCAGGAAGAAGGCCAGAGGGGCCATGGCGAGCACGAAAAAGGCCAGAGGGGATGTGCCGAACCTGAGACAGGCCGAAGGGGTTGCAGTGAGTATGAGACAAACTAGATGAGACACGGCAAGACAAGCCGGAGAGGCCACGACGAGCACACGACAGGCTAAAGAGAAACAGCCAGCCTTAGAAGCCATCGTCGTCGAGCATGCTCCGATCGTGGGCGCCGGAGTGCACGAAGATGTGCGACCACCGGTTGCGAGTAGGTGTCTGACACCCTAGACTCCTGATGCACATAGGCATTCACTCTTCGGTATGGCATCTCGAAGTCGTGCCGGAGCTTTTTTTTGTTGATGTACATGGAGCGCCATTCTTTGAAGTGGTGTCCCGAAGATGTGCTAGAGCTTTTTCTTGCTGATGCGCATGGTATGCCATTCTTCGGAGTGGTGTCCTGAAGATGTGATAAAGCTCTATCAACCAATGCGTATAGTCGTTACTTTTACAAAGTGGTGATTGTAAGATATGCTGAGGTTTCCGCAGATGTGCAAGGTCACTTGCGCACGATGCTATTTTATAAATTGCCTACGCGGGCGTTCTCATGTTGTCACGTAGGGCAACTTTTTGTAGTGCCTGTACGGATGTTTGCGTAATGACTGCGCAGATGCTTACCTATAGAGGCGCAGTGCCACTGGGCAGTGCCTTCGCACTTCTTCGAGAAGATACCTATATTTTTTGACACACTTTGTTCGTGTGCAGTTCCCGTGTCCACGCCTCTCTTTGGTGATATGCTTTTTGATTCAACGGTCTGCGCCTTAGGTATAAATGTTGACAAGGCGCTCGTTAATCCTGCCAAGAAGTTAATCGCCCAAGGTCAATCGAAAGAGCGACTGACTATAATACGGGATCAGCATCATGTATATTTCTACCGTATGATGGATCGAGGCAAGTAGTCTCTTCCTTCTGATGATGTCGAGATGCTAAAACCTCGGTTCCTTTTCGGCAAACAATTGATTTTGGAAGAGCCCAATCTCTTGGAGATAAATGAGAACTGGTACTTCGAGAATGACGGTCTCTCATTGTTTATTCCGTCAATCAATCGACACCTCCTGCTCTCGGTTTTCTTTTTCTTCGTCGAAAAATGCCTCATAGAATGGGATCTGACCCCGGAGCAAGGGTTTAATGACCGGCCATATCCAGGTGGACAGACACTTTAAGAGAAATGATACTTTCAAGAGCGCACATGATGGTCCGTCGTGTACGTTGCGTGTGTGACTCTCTGGTCGTCTGTTTAGTGATTTTACCATGGAGGTACATCCATTCTGGGCTTCTCTTTTTGCCAACAGGCTTTTGGCGACGGGATGTACGTACCCGAAAAAGGTCCTTCGGGTCGAAGGCTAGATTCATTCCAGGACAGAATGGCGCAAACTAACCCATTGGGTACTGGATAGGTTCAAGGAGGACCTGCAAGGTATGGGCTTGCATCGTACAATCAGGGCTAGCGAACATGTTATAAAGATCAATCAGCCACTGTTTACGGCCTTGCTGGAGATGTATAACTACGCTACCGGGACTTTCTTCACTCCGCATGGAGAGATGGGGTTTGCCCTCCATGAGATGCGAGCCATCTCGAAGCTACCATGGGCGGCGAGCCATATGAGGAATATAGACCTTGTAAAGAAGAGTTTTTAGTGCTGGAGAACAAATATCCCAAAATAATGGCTATGTACAAAGAATTGCTTTCCCATCATCAAGTGTGCGTGCGCCAGGATAGGATGAAGACTCAGCCACATACCTGGATGGACTATATCTTCGAAAAGCATCCGTCAAAGCCAGGGACGGTTCATTTTACCATAAATAGGGCATATACTAGTGACGAGGTGGAAGGTCTGATGGCCATAGCGGGGATATCTGCTCCCTCGGTAGATGTCGAGGGAAAAGCCACCTCTACTGTTCACAACTACTTTTGTCATAATCTAACTGCTTTGAGTCTGAAAGTGGCGCTGGCCGCTTTTCTGATGATATGGCTGCAGAAATCTATAGTTCTAGGAGGCTCTGGATCCGTAGGACAGGTCAGTCGGGAGCTCATTCTGTCTGCTGTGAAATTGGCCTTCAAATACTCATTGGCTTTTCTTCCGGCTATGGTATGTGATATCCTGTAAGGCCCGCAGGAGCTCTCGAATAGGATAATAGAGTGCTGTGGGGGAGACGATGATTTCCCTCGGGTTGAGCTCCCTTATCATTACTTGATGGGTTGGTCAGCATTACACCGCCTCGTTCTGATAGTCCTCAGCACTATCGATGGTTATTAAGAAGGGGATGCGACACAGCATAACTATCACCAAGCAAAATGGCTCCACCAGGGCGTCCCCATCTGTAGGTGGATGTTGGGTCATTTAGATGGATGTGATTTTGACAGGGTTTCGCCTTCGTACAAGGGTCACCTCTCAGATGACATATTAGTATATAGTCATCTAACTTTTGGTGCTTTCCATTGGCTGCAGTCTATTCGTCCTTCCTATCTGGTGTACCAGAATCAGAACTGGGTGTATTTAGAACCCTATTTGTCGAGTTGGTTTACATGACAGTTCAGCTATAGTAAGACGATGATGGATAACCCAAGCTCCAATCTTGGTTATGAAGGAAGCCTGCTGGTTAGCGCCCGGGCATGGTGCTATTATAATGTTGAATGTATTGGAACAAAGTCTACTATCCCCGTAATGCACGAAGAGGCTCACATTTTATACTCCGCCATGAAGTTTTATTGCATTGCCAACAACTTCTCATCGGACTATGATAGAGAATGATGCTTGCTCGAGGGGACAAAGTTTGAGACACCTCTGTCAGCCTTCGAGCGCCTACGAGGGCTTGCATCATCGGAGAGTAGATCCATAGACAGCTCTAGTTCATCACGGGAGGGAAGAAAGGAAGAAGCGCCCCTGAGTAACCCGCTGAAGCGTCGAGCTCCTTCGGGGGTGAGCCCTCCTCCTGTCAAGAGAACCAAAAAGGCTATACCTTTGCGGTGAGGACCCTCCCGACAGGCCTTGCTGGAACAGAGTGCTCTGTCCGTTGAACCTCCTTCACATGTACACTTTGGTGCTTTCTCTTTGGATTTTTATCCCATAAATTCTTCTTATCACTACTTTGCTTGTGTAGGCGAAGAAAAAGATGAAGTCTACATGGTCGGAGAAACTCAGGGAACTTCCGGAAGAACCTGCCCTGGAGGTGTCTTGGGTTGCGAGGACCAAGGATGCGACTGCAGCTGCTGAAGCTACTGACTCGGAAGACGTCTCTCCTCCTGAGACTCAAGGCTTTTCGGAAGCATTGGCTTCGCCTCTACGAAAAACTTTCATGGGGCCGACTATGGACAAGCCTGTGGAGATACTCGGGATAGGTCTTACGGTAGCCGAGGGCACTCCGGAGTTTGTACCTATGACGGGCCAAGTGGCCAGGGATACTGAAGGCATTGATCAGGATCCCTCATCCATACCTCCTCCTTATGCTGAAGAAAGGGCTGAGGATAATCCAGACGTGCCGGGAGGCGAGGAGGATTACGCGACCGAGGAGCTGCCGTTGTCGAACATCAGGGATTCGTCCCAATGGCTGGCCGAGCTATTGAAGATCTGGTTAAAATGACTATCGAACAGTTGGTTGATGAGGTCATTCTGAAAGCGACCTAGGAGGCGATTGAGGAGTTGGCTGATATGGTCCTTGGGGAGTTGACCGAGGGGACCAAGAAAGAGCAGGTCGATAAGGCCACTGAGAAGCTAATTACTGGAGCTTCAATTGAGGTGGCCACTGAGATGGCGACCGATGCGGCTGCTGATGAGCCTATCGAAGACATCGTTGACAGCTCGATCAAGAAGATTGTGGGAGCATCGATCGAGAAGACCACTTAGGAACTGGTTGTTGGAGAACCCTTCAATGCTGTCACTACAGAATCGTTCGAAGAGGCTACCATCGAGCCTGCTGCCATGGACTTAGTCGAAGAGATCGTTGACGAGCTGACTACTGAAGAACCGGTTAAGAAGACCACTAAGGAGTTGGTTGCAGCAACCGTCGAGAAGTCGATCATTGAGATTATTCAAGTGCCAGTCCACTCAGCTTTAGTTGCAGAAATTATTGAAGAACCGGCGAGAAAGCCTGTTGAAGAGCCGGCCATGCATCAAACAGCATTGGCATGTACCATCCCTGCCCTATCGACGGCCTATATTCCAGTCATGACACCACCTGCTCCAGCTGCAATAGCCAGTCATGTACTAGCCGTTGCTGCTGCTCCGGGACCTTCTATCGTGGCATCCCGATGACCCCAATGGGCTTGGCTGACAATGTATACTATGCTAATCTCTTCCTGGGCACCATTCATCATGTTTTGAAGCACAACATAGAGGGTGTCTTGCGGAACTTCCAATCGCTTAAACGGGCTCGATCCGCTGTAAGGGCCCAATTAGTGGTATTACGCGAATATCCAGAGTATGAGTCAAAGGTGGACACGATAGAGGCTCTCATGACATAATTGGAAGCCACCGTCTCAGAGCTTCAAGATCTTGAGCGCAGTCTTTCGTGCCTGGCGGCCGCAGAGCTAGAGAAAATGGCTACTGAACTTTCTCAGAACGAGTGGAGACGTCACGCTCTAACTCGTAGACTTGTCGAGGTTGAAGCTGAAATTGTAGAGGTGGCCGATGCCGAAGAGGTTCAGGTCTACCGTCGAACAACCTTGGAGGAACAGTGTGAGACCCTTCAGAAGCAGATTCGGCACTTAGAAGAGACGTTGACCTTCGCTGAGAGTGAGCTGGAAAAGTCAAGGGACTAGCAGGATCTCCTTCACCGGCGATCCGAGACTTTAGCTCGAGAGAGGGAAAGTATTTGCGTCTATCAGGCAGAGTTAGATCTTTCACGCTAGAATTTGTCCCAGCTTGAGGATGAGGCCGCCCGACGACATGAGGCAAAGTGCCGAGCCAAAGAGTTGGTCGGGCCCCAGGTTTGCCCATTTGGGGAGTCGATTGGAAGAACTCATGTATCGGTCGTCACAATGTTGATGTCCTTTGTCTTTTTGTCCCTCTTTTTGAGAGACCCTTTTGTAGCAAAGAAAGAAAAATGTTTCCATTTTATGAATGAAAATGATTATTTTTGCTTCTTTACTTGTCCATTTACTGTAAACATTCTTGTACAATAATGAGAATTGTCTCAGAGGTAATGCAACATGAGGCGATAGAGGTAACTCCGTTGGAGATAGAGTGTTTACTCAGAGGTGATATGGACATGGTAAATACGAAATTTTTATGGTAGAATTTTTCTTACTCAGAGGTGACATGGACATGGATAGATTCTACAGGTGTATAAAACAACTCAGAGGTAATATGGACGTGAAATGTTTGATAGATGACAATGCAGGGTTTATCATGGAAGAAATGTCTACTCAGAGGAAATATGGACATGGTAGGCTACAACTTCGTTTGGGAATAGAAAAACAACTCAGAGGTAATATGGACATGGAAATTTTTTCTATTAGAGAAATATGAAAGGGATGAACTCGTTAATAGAATTAATCAGCATTTATAAGGACTGTGGAAATATATGCTAATTTTTACTTCAGATGTAGTATTTCTTTCGGAATTTACCATTGATCGGCATCATTAGCAAATCGCCGTTAGGTTTGGCCAGTTGTAAGCACCATTGGAATAGACTGTCTCTACGATGAATGGTCTTTCCCACTTAGGCTCAAACTTTCCAGCCGTCTTGTGAGTCATCACCATCGGTCTTCGAACTTGTAAACCTCGTATTTTTAAAAAAAGTTTTTATATTATTATTATCTTATAAATTGCAATTATTGTATTATTAATAGCCTTGTAGTTAGATTTAAAATTTCTTTTAGTCATGTTAGAATCAAATTAGGAAATAATTATACAAAATATTTATTTGTGGTTTTGGAAGTATTTTTAGAAATATTTATTATTTTATTTTAAATTTCACAATAAATTCTTAATTTTAAGTAGCTTGTGTGTGTTAACGGATTTTGGAAGGATAACAAGAAATATGCTATATTATATGTATACATAGGATTGTACAAGTTATGTACTAGCTATTTCAGAAATATATATATATTGCAAACTTCATTTTCATTTTTTCCAAATACACTGTATTTGTATAATTTTGAATATTTTGTAATTAATTAGTTATGTTTTTGCAAAAAAATTAAAAGTGGCATACCAATCTACATCCTATATAAATATAGGTATATTTTGTGTTGAATCTTTGCTAGAATATTTTAGAAACATATTAGAAATTTTAGAATTTTTATATAGGTTTATTTGAATTTTATTAGGGTGCATATGTGTGTGTGTATATATATATATATATATATATATATATATATATATATATATATATATATATATATATATATATATATATATAGATTAATGAAAAAAAGGAAATGATTCTCAATTCTAAATTGAATATTTTAAAATATTTCGCTGGTGTAATCCATATTGGATTCTCTTCAAATTCATCCGCAATCTAGATCAAAATCCCATAAGAATTAGAATTTTAAACCAAGTATATAAACCCAACTGCCTCGATAGATAGAAAACCCCCGAACCCTAAGAAATTCTCCAACTTTCTCTCGAGTGCTACTGCGCACAAGACACCAGAGCAACCCCGACGCCCTTGCGCGCAACTCAGACCTCCTGCAACGGCCGTCAAATACTGGAAGGCCACTACAACGTCGGACCCGACCATAAAATAGAGCAAACTCTGTTCTCACCCGGAGCTAGGAACATTTTCGTCGTCATCTTTCTCCTTCATCGTATAGCCAATCCACGAACCAATTTATTTGTCATAAAGATAGCATATACGACTGCAAGGCCTGTAAATTAATTCGAGTTTAGATGCCCTAAATCTTCCAAAATATTTGTCGAAAATTTGACAAAAAACTGAGTTATACATTGTGAATAGGACAGATTTTATACTATTATGGAAAAGTTTACTAATCTGGATGTTAAGAGATTTCAAAAACTAAATTAGGACAGTCCTAGTAGATATAAGGACTAAAAACCCTTTTTACAGAAGTCGAATTCGACGATTGTATGCGGAGAAATCGGTTTCCCAGTTTAACGAAAAACTATTTTCAAAACTGTAAAATTTTAGAAAATCTTTCAGATACGACGTGCGTCCCGACAAACCGGACGATGTGGTCGAAACCCATGAGCATCGAAAGATGCATACAGATATTTTCGACGTGTGGGATTCAACGGAACTCAATTTCGTTGTGCATGTACGACAAATCGAGGCATATCGGTCAAGATACCCCTTATCGGCCCTTTTGTAAACTAGCCCCTAACTTCGTGCATGTTCGTCATCTTGAGACAAAACTTTTTCCAACAGTACCGTATCATTATTTTGGTCATGTATGCCAATTTTGGTCCAATTCTGAGATGGTCGACCAGAACGCTATTTTGGCAGGCCCGCGACTCGATGCAACGAGCAAATTTGTGCACGGCCCACCGGAATCCAACTTTAGATATACGGTTGGGTTTGTATCATCAAATCAGACCGATAGATATATAGTTTGACGAATTTAGAGACCGTAGGTATTGGCACACATTTCGGTGCAAAGTGGGTCCAACGGCAGACATCGTTTTGACTCGAAATTACGATTTTGCTCCTGTGTCTAAAATTAGACTTTTGGGTAGGCATTTTTAGACATTTTTTTTGTATCAAAAATATTCATGATGTTTATTTCAGCATTCGAGGACATTTGTGGTAGTTGGCTTTTGTTGCTTTACTATTCTGCTGATTCAAGTCCTTGGACGTTGTCATTCTGCACACTACCTCCAAGTAAGATACCTTGCCACCATATTCTGATTATTTACTGTCATTTAGCATTCTTATTTAGTGTTATTATTTCTTTACTTACTGTTATTTTACTGGCTTTATTTATTTTATGCAAATAATTGTTTAGTCATATTCTTTTTACTTTTTAGGCATCGACTTAGAGTTAAGAAGACTGTCCTATGTTGTGATGCATCCATTGGCCTTGACATATGTGATACACGAGTCATGAGTTGCATATTGGTCTCGAACTTGTGTAGTCGGATGGCCACTGATACATAAGGACATTCGTTAGGCTATAACTACTAAATAGGATTGCATGATAAAGACTAGTAGTTATTAGAGTTAGGACATTGGGTGGGGAGTATTCTATTGGATGTTGACCTCCACCCTATCTATCATAGACTTGGTCGCTACTGAGGAACGATAGGTAGACTATATGCTATAGACTCGCGACTGAGGAATGTTATATAGACTATATGATATAGACCCGTGACTGAGGAATGGTATATTGGTTTAGGCTCGCTACTCAGGTACTTTTATCTTAACTTGACTCGGAGGTTGTGCGACCATGCACCTTTCTCGATTGTATTATACCTTGAGTGGTTAGGTGACCTTATCCGTTAGGTATAGGTACTTTTGTTTGAGTACTTATACCTGACCGTGGCTTGGAATAGTAACTTGTCGCGGACTAGTTTGCCACACCTTGTCCTTGTTTGGTTGTAGGTGTGGTTTACTGCTTCGGTTAGAAGGTACTGAACCTTGTTGTGGTCCGAATACTATATTGGACAATGTTATGATCCAATTGACTTATTATTGAGCATTATTTATTCAGTTTATATAGCATGTTCTTTCTGTATCTTGTTACGTCCCTTTGAGGTCCTGGTGATTTCTTCAGGTGTGTGTTTTTGTGTCTCTTCGCAGGTATTCTAACCAAGGTCGTGATCTTCTCTATTCCTTCGAAGATGACGTGCTCTTGGATCGTCCATGCTACACTTGCCAAATTATTTTTTTGTTTATGTATTACTTCTCTTATTAGTTGGTAGTAGATTTGTCTCTACCCAACTACATGTACAATGACAAGTTCCTACTTGATTCTATAAAATTTTTATCTTTATTTTGTGGATGAGATAGTTGTCATGGTTTTACTGCATTTTACAACTTACAAATATTTACTATACGGCTGGCATGTCTACGTTCCTAGTCATACGTATTTTGGGACTGGAGTGTTACAGAACTTATAAGATGAGGTCACCCACTTGGAATGTTCTTTTCGGGACCTTTTTGTTGAAGGCCCCAGAAATTCGATCTTGATAGAGATCGATACGTTGTTGAGCCAATAGACGTTATTCATCCGATGCTTCTAACTCCCGTAGCCAACGACGTTGATTGTCTTCGACTGTCAGCTGGTTGGTGACAGCTACCCGTAGAAATGGAATCTGGATTTCCATGGGAAGTACTGCCTCGCTCCCGTAGACAAGAAAGAATGTCGTGTTGCCAGCAGGTGTTCGAACGGTCGTACGGTAAACCCATAGACATTCGTCGAGTTTTTTTTTCTAGTCGTGCTTATTGGAAGATACAACTTTCTTGAGTAATTTGATGATCGTCTTGTTGAATACCTCAGCTTATCCATTTGCTGCAAGATTATAGGCCATTGACACTACGTTCTGTATCTGATTCTTATCATAGAACCGATGGAATGGATGGCTCATGAACCGAGGGCCATTGTCATGACTAATCCTTCGAAGAACTCTGAAGCGGTATATGATGTGATGCTCAACAAAGTTTATCATGTTCCAGGTCTTTACCTCAGCTAATGGCACTGCTTCTGCCCCTTTGGAAAAGTAGTCGGTGATGGCGATGATGAACCGATGCCCTTTGGAGGATGGAGGGCTGATCTGCCCGATGATATCCATTCCCCAAACTTTAAAAGGCCAGACGACCACGGTGGAATGCAAGAACTTAGAAGATTGGTGGATGAAGTTAGAATGCAACTGAGATACCAGCACTTCTTTACGTAATCAACAATATATGCCATCATAGTGGGCCAGTAGTAGCCCATACGACATAGTCGGTCCTGTAACTTAGGCCCAGGCTGGTGGGCTCCATAGGTGCCATCGTGTGCCTCTCGGAGTGCTTCTTGCGCTTCATTTTTGAATAGACATCGTAGGAGAATTCTTTCATATGAACGATAATACATAATTTTAGTAGGTGTGTCATAAAAGAACCTAAGCGAACGTCTCTTATCATAAATGGCTTTCTTGGGGTCTTCGGGCAGGACTCTGTAGACTGTGTAGTCTACAAACGAGAACCAAGTTTCGAACGTTAACATTCGTATCTACTTATACAAAGTAGCTCAGGCACGTGTGCAGGTTGTTCTCTGGGTAGACCAGCTCCCGATCCATTACTGTGATGGAGTATTGAGTTCCGACAGGAGCTGTCGGAGAGGCGATGAGATCGGCGAGGGCATCGGCCTCCAAGTTTTACAATTGATGTACATGTTCTATAAAGAACCCTATGAAGGTAGAAATGATTTTGATTGCTGCATGATGGTAAGGGATCAGATCTTTGTATCGAACCTTATATTGCCCTTGAACCTGGTTGATAATCAGCTTCGAGTTGCCGTATGCCTCAATGTAGCCGACCCCCAACTGTTTAGTAAGCTGGAGCATGATGATAATAGCGTTGTACTTAGCAACATTACTGGTGCATGACTCCATGAGAGGATATGCACGATGGATGACTAGGCCGTCCGGGGTGATGAGAACGACTCCGACCCATGCGATGATCTTGCCTTTGGGTCCTGTTCTTGAAGTGCCGTCGAAGAACATTCGCCAAACATGATCGTCTGTGATCACGTTCAACTTTAGGACTTCGTAAGGGATGCCATCGTTGAGCTTTGATGTCTTCAGTACAGGATCTATTGTCAAGAAGTCGGCCAATGCTTGACCTTTAACTGCCTTTTGTGGGACGAAGACCATGTCATAAGACGTCAAAAGGATTGCCCATGTGGCTAACCACGAGTTTAATGCCCCTGGCTTAGTTATAAGGACTCTGAGGGGCTTAACTCGGAAGATGATATGAATTGTCTGTCCAGCCACATAATGGCGTATCTTCTGAATAATGAAGACTAGAGCGAGATACTCCTTCTCCACATAATTATAGCGATGCTCAACACCAATCATAGTTCTACTCAGATAGTAGATTGCCTGTTCGTGGCCTTCATTGCTTCTCTGGGCTAGTAAAGCACCGAGAGAATAGTCCATGGCTTGGACGTACAGTAGAAAGGCCTTCCTATGACAGGTGCTACAAGTACTGAAGGGCTAGTGAGGTATTTTTTGTTGTCATCGAATGCATGCTGGCATTCTTCGGTCCAGACATAAGAAACTCCTTTTTTCATCAGTTTAGTAAAGGGTGGCATCATCCAAAGAGATATGCTATGAATCTTCTGATGTATGCCAAGCGTTCTTGCAGGCACCGGAGCTCGCGGAGATTCTTCAATGGAGCCATGTATAGGATGGCCTTGGTCTTCTCAGGGTCAATGGGAATACCCTTGGCTATGACGATGAAACCCAAGAACTTACTGCTGGTAACCCCAAGAAAAGACTTGGTTGGGTTCATCTTCAGTCGATGTATATGCATCAAGTCGAATACTGTCCTCAATTCGCCCAGATGGCTGGATTTCTTCTAGTTCTTAACGACAATGTCATCAACATAATATTCCACCATTGTTTGAAGTTATTTGTGGAATATGGTACTTATAGCCCGCTGGTATGTTGCTCCTACGTTTTTTAAGCCGAAATGCATTACTATATAATAGTAGATTCCTTTTGGAGTCAGAAATAATGAGTATTTTTCAACTTCAGGGAACATCTTGATCTGGTTGTAGCCTAAGAACCCGTCCATGAACGACATGCGCTCGAAGCTACAAGTGTTGTCAATCATCACGTTGGTAATTGGAAGGGGAAAGTTGTCTTTTGGACAAGCTGAGTTAAGGTCTCTGAAGTCTATGCAAACTCGAATCTTTCCATTCTTCTTAGTGACAAGAACAATATTGGCCACCCAGTCTGGATGTTGTTCTTCGCGAATGAAACCACTCTCTATGAGTTTGTTGACTTCTTTCTCGGTAGCATCCATGATGTTGGAACGGAAGCGACGTTGTTGCTGCTTGACAGGTTTAGCGTTGGACAGGATGTTGAGTCGGTGTATTGTGACTTGAGGGTCTAAACCTGACATGTCTTCATAGCTCTAAAAAAAGACATCGTTGTACTCTCTGATCAGCTGTATTAGAGATTCTCTATCCTCTCCAGTCAAGCTTTTGCTAATAAAGATGGGTTTAGGGGAAGCCTCATCTCCTAGCTTAACTTGGATGACCTCGTCTTCAGTGGAAGGTTTTTGCTGTTCAAAATGCCACTCCCATTGAGATCCTAGGTGTTGAGCCCAGGATTCATCTTTGAAGAATTTGGGCATCTGGTCTTCCTCTTCGATCGGAGGATCTGCAGAGACCATATTAACGGACAATATCTTCTTGAAGGCTTAGCCGATACTGGTATCATAGTCCCTAGTTGAGGAATCGGAGGAGTGAGAATGCACTTTGACCTCCGGTTATGAACACTTCTAAGTTGTTGTAGGTGTAATATAGCCCAACCCCCGATGAGTACGCTGGTAGTAGTTCTAAGACTTCCCCTTTGGAGCACGAAGCCATAAAGGAAGACGTCGACCTTTGCCATAGTTCAGTCCTCTGTCGTTATTCAAGTCATAATCTATCTTTTGGATAAGGTGTTTGGCTTGAGCAGTGTAATGGTAGAGCTGTATCTTGTCGTTATCGGGCTCCGATTCTGCGGGAGTAAGTCTCTAAGGATGTTCTACTCGACCAAAGAGGATTTGCTCCTCATCTTTCTTTGTTGTTGGAACCAAAAAGTAAGCATCTCGGGAAGAGGTAACTCGGTTTGCCAGATTAGTAATTGTCACTTGGATTTGCAACATATAGAAAGCATTGTCTAAGAAATACATGGTGTTCCAATGGGCACAAAATTAATTCAAAGACAACTTTCTATTAATGAAATGCAAAATTTTATCCCGAAGGATTACATCATCTAAAGAATGTGCCTCAACATTAGCGTACACGTAGTCCCCTAACTCCTCATCAGTAAGAACCGGAGCTGCCATGGGAAAAGGCAAAGAAGGTCTCCGCTTTAGCTTGACTACCAAAGGAGTTATAGTCGGAGGTTTCTGAAACTTCGAGGCTACCTTCGGGCCTCTTCGAGGGAGCTTTATTTGTATAGGATCCTGGCTAGCAGCTAATGTCGTCGGGGGCAAACGAGCAAGAGCCTTTCCTGGAAGCTTGATGACAAGAGGTGCTGATGTTTGGGGAGGCTTGCCATTCAGTCAAACCCTTAGTGGTTCTTCGGCCATAGCTGCGCTCTCTAATGCAGTATTTGCCTCATCACCGGCATCATTAGCATCATCATCCCATTGGAATGACTTGTATAGATCAATACCCGTACAGTATGCTTCGAGCCTTCAAAATGGGTCAATGTCAGCAAACTCAGTCTTGATAGTCCCGTCGCTAGCCATATACTTCATACATTGATGGAGAGTAGAAGGTACGATCATGTACTTATGAATCCATGGTCGATCCAATAACATATTGTAGTTTATGTCTGTATTATTGACATAAGAAGTCACATCCATCTGGAGGTCACCTATCTGGCATTTCAGACAGATCTTACCGAAGGGCTCGCTCTTTCCAACATTGAAACCGTTGATTGTAGTGTTTGACGGAGTCAGCCGATGCATCAAAATTCCTAACGTTTGGAGAAGACTCCGGGGGATGATACTGAGTGAGGAGCCATGGTCGATGTGGATGCGATCGACCTTGATGGCACCAATATACCCTGTATAGTATAGGGGTCTATTGTACCGGTTGTTCTTTTGTAACATGTCTTGCTCAGTGAAGGTGATGTTAGGAATCACCTCGACCACGCTATAGCAATATGGACACGCAGCAGGGTCCTACTTAGGCGGTCGCACCTGGGTGCGAATGGAATCGGCGTTCTGCAGATCCTCACTAAGGGCGTCCAGAGTCTCTTTGGAGAGACGGAGGAGCTCGAAGAGCGATAAACTGGCTGGAGTATTGGCAAGTTGCACCAATATGTCAAAGTTGTAAGGCTTGATCGGCCCTACTACCGAGTCTTTCCTTAGAAGTTTTTCAAAGCGAACCTCCTTCTGCCTCTGCTTATCTACTGCAGGGGTTTGAGACGGACCTGCTTCCGATGCATTGGGTGTAGTGGGGGCAGCTGGTGGAGGTACTTCCTCCTCCAAAGCCTGGTGGTCCTCTCGTTGGTGCGTCGAGCGAGTGGTAACCAGAGCATCGTCATCCGATGTAGAGATCGTACGGCACAACTTAACTTTATTCCCTTAACAGAGTGCGCTGTAGGCAACATCATGTTAGGGACAAGATCAGGATGGATCCATATAACTTCACCTTGGGTCATCGTACGTGGGATGAGACCTTAAGCATTGTCATGGGCCGGTAGAAGATTGAATACTTCCATTGTTGCCCTTGGGATAGGAACGACACCGTCTTGAGTCTCCATTCTTGGAAAACTTTCGAACTGGAGGGTGATCACGTTGACAGTGACAGTCTTTTTCTCATAATCAAGTGAGATGACTTTGGCATCAGTGCGACGTTGGATCAGTCTCTTCAACACATAGCAATCGCGCGTTGAATAGTAAACATACTGGTGATAGTGGCAGTACTTTGGATTGTCTACCTTTTCTACTTTGTTAGGGCACTTTGGAGGCGGGAGTTGAAGCTTGCCACCCTTCACCAATATATCGAAGAGTTCTAGTGTATCTTCATCGTTAAAGGAGCAGGTTTCCTTCGGCCTTGGCATTTCTATCGGCTTCTGATTCATTAATGCTGAAGCTTTGGATATGTTGATGGTCATTGCTTGTTTCCTTTTATCGTCCTTGGGGATGGGGTTATTGTTAGACAAGTGCTTGCCCTTGTCTTCAAGTGAGGGGAAACTCAATCCCAACAGTTGCGCATCCCGAGCCTTTATTTCGGCTACATCTGCTTCGGTGATGAAAGGTGTCCACTCTACGCAGGGATCATTGTGCCACAACTTGATTGCGAGAAGCATGTTCTTGTGGCATGTGTCCATGAGCATGGGTTTGGACATACTAGGAGGTAACCTCAGAGCTGTCTGGCGAAAGCGCTTAATCTAAGCATATATATGTTTTTTTTCTTTCTGGACAATGTCCATGAGAGTAGACATCGTCATGTCCATTCCTCTTCCGTAGAATCGAGAGAGGAAGGGACGCTTCAAATCATCGACGAGATGTAGTTGTCGGGAAGACTACAAAACTATTCATAGGCTACCTCCTGCAACGCTCCTACGAATATGTTCATGAGCAGAGCATTGTCTTTTGGCAGATGCCCAGTTACCGAAGCAAAGTACCTCAGATATCAACAAGGAGACTCCTTCACATCAAATTGCACGAGCGTCTGTGGATTGTACTTGGAAGGATATATCGCATTATCCTATTTGGCAGGATATGGTTGCCAAATTCCCATCTTTTGGAGTGATTTTTGCTTTTCTCTAGCGTCATAGTGAGCGTACAATTTTTTGAGGTCCTGCTATATGTCATTTGACATCGTGGGTCTAGTCGTTGACGGAGTAGATGACAGCGACATTGCTTGACTCAAGATGGAAAGTGCATTAGACCCGCCGTTCATATCCGGGTCTTGGTTGGCAGGAGCAGGGACGTTGGATGTCAATTTCTCCTTGATCTTTAGAACTAGAAAAGTAAAGGCCTGCAAAGTTTCATTTAACGTATTTAGGCTCATCTCCAAGGCCTCTATACATTTTTGTTGACTGGACCCCTCGCTGCTTTCCATGTTGTCACCTTCGACCATGAAAATGGACATCAGGTGTGGACAGATAGAAAGGACGGTGGATCTTTCACTCTCTGGCTTAGACACCTGAGTCTCGTCATCCTGAGGGTAGACAGGTAGATTGCTAGCATCATCTGACTCGTTGTAGTTGCTACCCCCAACCTGCTGGTTGCTTGTGACAACAGAGGCATCCGTGTCAGTTCTATACAATCCCTCCTCAGGTTGGAAAGAGGGATTGTTATGGATGGTGGGGGGTTGGCTACCCCCAGCCTGTGACAAGAGTTTGACCTGAGCGCAGGTGTATTGGAATACACCCATGTTGGGCAACCCTAGAAGGTGTATGGCATTCAGAATCCAACATAATGGTTGGTATAGCACGTTGGTCGTACAAGCCTTGGATCCCTTCACGTTAACTCTAAAAGGTGTGTAACATTCAGAGTCCAATGTAGCTTTACCCGATGGGTAGGCAATTCTGTCAAAGATAGAAGTTTTTGCCTGTGCAGCTGTCTTTGTGCACGGGTGGTTAGCTGTGCGCTTCCTCTGGTATTGTGCCTTCGTCAGGCCTGCCACGGGAGAGCTGCACTCCTCGCTGCGCTTCTTACCAACGAGGACTAAACTAGGCGGCACAGCAGCAGCATTTGAAGTATTCTTTGGGGCTTCATCGTTCAGGGGGTTTTGGAGTGCAGTCTCCTCCGTCATGCTGTGCATCGCAGCAGCCTTGGGAACCCACGTACGTCAAGTCTCCTTCAATTTTATGAACCGCTTCGAAGGGCTCGTCTTCTCTTCAGAGAGGAGATCTTCAAAGGATTGCTGGTCGAAACGTACGACCAACATCTTTTGAGACGATCCCAGCAAGTTGTCGTCAGATTGTGTCACCACCTTCTTGTTGGAGGGGAAGGAAGTCCCCAGCAGAGTCGCCATCTTGTTTGCCATGATAAAAGATTGAACGAACTATTTGTATATGAAACGTGTAAAAGATTACAAAGGATTCCTAAATAGAAGATATAAGTACAATTTTTTTGGAAAAGTGTGACGGTGGAGATCGAGCATTGCAACGGCTCCAGTACTCCGTTGACGATCTGACGATGAATTAAACTTGCTCTAACTTTTTGGTGCTTGTGAGTGGAACTCTGGGTTGCCAATCAAGAAGACGTCGAAGTTGTCGAAGATTCTTGATCGAAGGAAAACTCTTTCTATTTTAGACGAGCACATATATGATGTGCATAAGTGTTTTTTGGCACGCATGAGCGCTACATGTGGAGATATGAGAGAATCTGTTATGATTTCACTGTGAGGGTTGCTGCTTAGCTAACGCATGTCGTACGCTGAGATTCTCTTCTATCAAGATCTCGGGTAGTTATCAACATCACTGAATAAACGACACATGGCGTGCGTTTATTGCTCGATAATCTTGATCGGATGAAGTCAGATTTTGTCTTTATCTTGGAGGCCACGATTTAAATAAACCGATTGGATATTGCCCTTGTCCATAGGAACGAACTCCGTTCCTATCTTTGGGAGCGATGGTTTAAACAAACTGATATGATATTGCCCCTATCAGCAGAATCAAACTCTATTCTTAACCTAGGAGCGACAGTTTAAACAAACCGATCAGATCGTATCTGAAAAGATATAGATGCCAGACTGGCCACGTTGAACAATGCTACCTCATAGAACTCAGCATCTATACGAGCTGCACTTCTGGTGAGGCTTCGATGTTACTATGCTTCTGGGCGAGAAGACTGTGCTTTAAAGACAACGGAGTCACTGAGCTTTAGGGTGACGAGGAGACTGTGCTTCAAAGACAACAGAGTCATTATGATATAGAGCGACGAGGAGACTGTGTTTCGAAGACAATGGAGTCACTACAGTTTTGGGCGATGAGGGGACCATGTTAGACAATAGTCATTGTGCTTTTGGGTGACGAGGAGACTATGTTTCGAAGACAACGAAGTCACTACACTTTTGGAAGACGAGGAGTGTTTATAGGGATTTGTAAGGCAGCTACACTTTTACGAAGTGACATATGACTTTCTGAGAGCTCTTGATAAGCTACTCTGCTTTTTACAAAGCAATGAGGTATTTATGAGAGATTTTGTGAAGCCACTACGCTTTTACGAAGTGATGAACGACTTTCTGAGAGCTTTTGTGAAGCCACTACGCTTTTATGAAGCGACGAAGGATTTTTTGAGAGCTTTTTGTGATTTAATGACTCCCTTTGAGTCAATGCGTTTTTAATTGCCATGGTCTTTTGGGGAATTCCGAAGAGTCGTCACCTAGGATTCAGTCAAATGAACCTATTAAATAAAATTTATTGTGCTGAGTCCTAGGTTCTTCCCATTAATTCGGGGGCTTTTGATCGATTGACACGTGGCGTGTGGGTTGGACCGCACGCAGCCTATATAAAGAAAAGCTTTTCTGATGAGCCATATCCATTGTCTCTTAGCATTTCCACCGTCATGTTCGACCCTGACTTAGCCTAGAGACTACTGAGTCTCGAGATGCACTTAAGCGTTGGCCTTGCACAAGTCAATTGTTGTTTGAAGATATCTTTGTTGTTTGTAGATATCTTTATTCAAAGAAGCTGTGGCCTTGTAGAAGAATGACTACTGAGTCTCGAGATGCACTTAAGCGTTTGGCATAAGGAGTGTAACTACCACTTTTCTTAAATGAGTGTTATTTTGAACTTTTTTAAAATTGATCATGATAGTTATTAAATAAAAGATTTAAATCATGTTAATGAATAATTGGTGAATTTTGTTTATTTTTAATACTATTTAAATTAATGTGTTGTGATTGTGTCTCTTGCTAGTGAAACCTTATGACTACTTAGCCTAGAGACTAATGTAACACCCCAGTCCCAAAATACGTAGGACTAGGAACGTAGACATGCCAGCTGTATTCATACGAAGTACATAGGCTTCGTATGGATACATAAGTTGTAAAATGAAGTAGAATCATGACTAATCTCATCCACACAAAATAAATGAATAAAAGATATCATATAATGATAATGAATTGTCTTGATACAATATGTTGGGCGGAGACAAATCCACTATCAACAAGTAAAGGAAAAATACATGAGAAAAGAAATGATTTTGGCGAACGAAGCGAAGATGATCCAAGTGTAATCATCCTCGAAGAAATAGCGATGACCACGGCTAGAGCTAGTACACCTGCGAAAGACAAGAGCACACACCTGGCGAGATAACCAGGTCCTCAGAGGGACGTAACAAGACACATAATATTATGCCATATAAACTGAATAAATATTGCTCAAATAAATAAGTCTATTAAATTATAACATGGTCCAATACACACCTATTAAACTAGCTTACCATCTCCCCAACCAAATAAGGACAGGAGATGGTAAACTAATTCACGGTGACGTATCTTTCCATGCTATGAATCCAATACGGTATTCGGACCCCAACAAGGTTCAATACCTTCTCATCGAAGTAGTAAGTCACACCTACAACCAAATAAGGACAAGATGTGACGAACTAATCCGCGACAAGTTATTGTTCCAAGTCACGGTCAGATACAAGTACCCAAACCAAAAGTACTCATACCTAACGGATAAGGGAGCCTAACCGTTCTAAGTGAAATGTAGTTAAGAACAATCCTTCCTACGCATGGGCCCTGGCTAAATAGGATCGGCATAGTCACCCCTTGGGGCCCCAGAGGCCCAATCAGTAAGAGCATAACGTTCCGCAAAACGTCAGTGGCCGTCAGTAATCATGGGTAATCTGACCCGCGTCTCCGGCGGAGCTCACGGGTTATAAAAGGAAAAGTGCATCGAAGCCCATACGCTAAGGAAATGTCCTCCCCGCCCAATGCCTACTATGTTGTATCCACAACAGAAATCTCTATAACCGCTAAATCAAACTAGCATGCAATTCTATTAGCGATTAATGCTATCGCACGGCTTGTACGTACCGATGGCCAACCAATCACGTACGTCCTTGTTCTACACGCGACACACAACTTCGTGGTACAACATGTCAAGGCAAATGAATGCAACACACAAAGGTGGTCTCTTAAATCTAGGTTTAATGTGTAAGAAAACTAATACATAGCAAGAAATATAAATGAACAGTAAGTTCTAACAGGTTATGCCATGTATCACAGTTTATTTTGCGTAAAGAAAATAATAAATAATGCATGAAATATGAGCTAAATAAATAAACAGCAAATGGCAACGTGTCTTGCCTGGTAGGATGCCTGGTGTGCTGCTGTAAACCCCCTAAAATTCTACTACATTTTTTTTAATTTTGTATTTATTTTGTACTTCGCATACGAGTTCGCATTGTTGTATTTACGTATCGTGCGAGATTTGCGTTTCGTAATTTCTCGACGAGTGCGAATATGTGTCGAGGTACATATGTTAGAAAAATATTTTATTATAAATTTATTTTATATAGGAAAGTACACATTCAAATAAATGTGATAAGTATTTTATAAAATAGTTATTTTATTCGTCATTTAAAAATAGGCAGTGATTTGGAAATTTTTGGTTTATATAAAATATATGCTAGATATTTGCGAAATTTGGAATTTGTATAGTAACATAATTTGTTATTTATAAAGAGCTATTTTATGATTATTTATCGTGATTTTTGAAATTAATTATTATTATATTTATTTAATTATAAAAATAATATTTGGAATTTTGTTAATTTTAATATTTGATTAAATATGGTAATTTAAATTGGAAAAGATTTTATTTACTTTATTTAAAATTAGTTTAAATTAAGGATAGAATTTATCTAGATTTGATTCGATTTGGATTGAGTTATTTTTAAATCAGTTTGAATTAATAGGGGATTTACCTAATTGGAATTTAAACGAATCATAATCCCTATCCAACTGGAAATTCCCACCTCCTATAAAAGGAGAGGTACTCATCCATAAATTGTCCATCAAATCTGTGCACCGTGTCGGTGTTGCCATTCTCCATCCACTACATTTTATTTTTACACATACAAAAATTTTGTCCCGTCCGACAATCCCGGACGTCCACCCAGCCGTGTCGGACACCCCGACACGGACTCGTTCTATCCCAAACCTAACCTACTGCCACCACAATCTCCGTCCCCGAACACTGCAACTCCGCCTACATCACGACCAACACCATCACCAAAATCGAACCCCGCCAACGCCGTCCTTCACCGGCAACCACCCCTACGCTGCTACAACCCGACAAAACCTACTCACCCCATCACCACCGAAACACTCTACTGTCGCCACCACCATGGCACAACCACCTCCACCATCAACCACCACCACCTGACCAATCCGATCGACCACACCAGGCACCATCTCCATCATCACTACCGGCTACCCGCCGGAAATTCTAAATCCTACCAGGACCGCCACCACCGTAAAATTTTCCAAAAGAAAACCACAAACCTAATCCTAAAGTCACCTCTCCGTGACCGAGAATCCACCGCTGCCACCACCGGAGTCTCCATCTCCTCCCCGCCCTGCCGTGCCGGAGTTCCCCGGCGCTCGTCGCCCGCCGATGGAAAACCGCAGAGCCGCCGTCCACACTGGGCCGCGCGCGCCGCCCGCGCGCAGCCGACCACCGTCGCGTCCCTCCGCGCGTGCTGGCCACCGCCGAGACCGCCGGGGCCTCCTCCACCGTCCGCGCCCGGCTTCTCCGCCTCCTGATCCATCTTCCACCTCCGACCACCGCCCAAAACCCCCGAGCTGCTGCGCCTCCGGCCACCCGACGCCACCCGACTCAGCCGCCTCCGGCGCCCATCCGCCCCTCTCCGACTTCACCAGCCCCGCGGCCGTCGCTCCACGCCGCCGACAGCCGCCTCGCCGGTGAGCCGGAGCCGTCCGCCTACAGGTGGAACCCTTCCCGACCCCTTCTTCCTTTCTCGACTCTCTCTCTCTCTCCCTAATTTTTTTTCAGCAAACTGCAAGTGCTGTGATAGTAGCAATATCAGTATTTATTTTTATTATTAATTATTATTATTATTATCTATTATCATGAGTATTATTATTATTATTATTATTATTATTACTATTATCATTATTATTACCATTATTGTTATTAGTATTATTATTAAGGTTATTATTACTGTTATTATCTATTACTATTATTATTATTATTACTATATTTGTGTTATTATTATTAGTTTATTTTCTGTATTATATCAAGAATACTGTTTCCATGTTAAATATATTTATTTATTTTACAAACTTAGGACCTAGCCTAAAAATGGCTTTTATCCTTCAAACTATTTATCTAGATATATGTATTTTTCAAATTATATACATATAAAGTATTTCAAGTATTTAACTTAGAAATATTTTATAAAAAGTAGTTACCAAAATTCATATAATGATTTTTTAGTTTTTACGAATATTTACCAAAAATTTTGACAAATAAAATTTTAGCTTTAAAATATTATAGATATTTTCTAAAGCATATTATGCGTAATCCACAAATTTCCTTCGAATAACCCATTGATCTTGACTAATCATCCATTCATATTTCTCGTGAATTCAGACCCTGCTGCGTCGACCATGGCTATTGGACAGAACATGACTTGCTCGATCATCGCACCACTCCAGAAGATACACCAGGCAAGATACCTTGCCATTATACTGTTTATTTTCCGTTTGCATTTTATTACATATCACTGTTCATTTATTTCTAGTTCTTGATTTACTGCCTGCTCAGTGATATTAGCTGTACCTTATTATTTATCCTTTGATTGCATATGGACTTAGAGTTAAGGGACTACCACTAGTTTAGTGCATTACATAAACTTTGACACTGATGTGCTACGAGATGTGTGAGTTATGAGTAACATATAGCCTACGGACTTGCGTGTTGGCTGATCACTGATGTGTACAGGACGTGTGTTAGGTCTAACTGTCAATAGTTGTATGTTAGAAGACTTGACGGTTAGTAGTATTACATGGTCGTGGATGCGACATGATAGGTACATTGGGTGGAAAGAACATCTTCTTGTCGTATGGGCTTCGATTGCACTTCCCTTGTAACCCGAAAGCTCCGCTGGAGATACGGGTATGTTGAGCCTCTCAGGTTGGCCACTGTCGTTTTTGAACGTCATGCGCTTAGGTCACTGGTGCCCAAGTGGGGACTATACCAGATCCCATTTACAGCCAGGGCTCATGCAACGAAAGGTTTATTCTCAACTGCATGTTCACTTTAGTATGGTTAGATTACCTTATTGTGTCTTGTCACTTTTTTTTATTGTGGCATATTTTATATTCAGTATTTATATGGCATGTTTATTGTATCTTGTTACGTCCCTCTGAGGACCTGGTTATCTCGCCAGGTGTGTGTTCTTGTCTTTCGCAGGTGTTCTAACCGTGGCCATGATCGTCACTATTTCTTCGAAGATGATTGCACTTAGATCCTCTTCGTTCGCTCGACCAATTCATTTTCCTTGTATAATTTTTTCTTGATTAAATTAGTTGGTAGTGGATTTGTCTCCGCCCAACAATTGTATACATGACAAATTCAAAGTTGCTTTTATATCATTATTTATCTTTGTGGATGAGATTTAGTGCATTGGTTACTGCATTTTACAGCTTATGTATACATACGATGGTCCATATACTTCGTATGTATACAGCTGGCATGATTACGTTCTAGTCTTACGTATTTTGGGACTGGGATGTTATATGTTTTTGTGGTAGTCAATGTAGGTCAAGTTTACCATTTCGGTTACATGACTGTACCGAACGGGCCTGCAGTATCGGATTAGAGTTTAGAATTTCATCCATCTACTTGACATCCCTTCTTGACATCAAATTCTGAACTCTCGTTACCATCCTTGATTTGCATCCTGCTTGAACTCTTTTGTGCTTAGTGACAGTTAGGAAGATGACTACACTATTATATGCTCATAGGTCAAACACATGGCTAGGAAGATTATATTGACAATTAGTGTACATTGAGGTCTTATTTGAGTTATAAAGTCTTTTTTCCTAAAAGTATGATTTAAAGGATTAGTTAATTCCAAGTTGGGTAGTAGCATATTACCGCCTTCAATAGATAGTTGGTATTTTATTTTGCTATTACAAGGTGGTATACACAAGAGGACAGCTAAATCGAGATAACAAATTTATGATTTATGATTTTTGGAAATTACGAAATAGTTTATGATTTATTGGGATATAAAACCGATTTGAGAAACATCTTTAAATTGTGACATATGATTTACGGTTAAGTTCAAGTTTGGATTGTAAAGGTTTATCTCAAAGTTATTAAAGAGTTTTAAATTGTAAGAGAATATGGAGGGTTTATGATTTACGGTATTAAAGAGCTTGAAGTTTTAAATTGAGTCATACGATTTATAAGTATATAATTATTGAGTTTGAAGAGATGATGGTAAAATTTTGTTTAAAATATTTTGGAAGATATGAAAATCAACTTTGATGGAAAAATTCAAAATTTTAATTACGTCATATGATCTATGATTTATAAAGTTATTTGGATTTCAAGTTTAAAATCTTGATTAAATTTTGGTAAAAAAAAATTGAAGAGTAGTTGTGACTTATTGGAAGCTAGATATACACATTGAAGGATATATAATTAAATTCGGGGGTTATTTAAATGTTCCATTTTGTAGTATGAATTTCGGTTGATAAACTTATTAAATGTTGAGTTTAAGGTTTGGAGAAAAAATAAGAATGATGATAATTATTCGATTTACGATATACAGGGGTTGTTTCGAGATTGACTAGAGATTTAAAATTTTGATTAAAGTTGACAGTCTAAGATAATTGAAATTTTTTGCGGAGTATCTTGGGAATTTTATTGAGAAACTTTCGAGGAACTTGAAATTTTAGATTAGATCATATATTGGTAGAGGACCAAGAAGCAAGTAAGATCACCCTAGTGAGATAGAAGTATTCCACATTAGATTGCCATACCACCTATGATTTTTGATATTGCATATACACAAGTATAGTTAGTCATCGACCAAACCGATGAACATATCTTTGACTTACTCGACACTCCCTCAAATCTAGATCTTTAATCGTGGCAATCTAATTGTTTGAAACTTAAAAATGATAGAATCATCCCTAAAATTCTACTATATTTTTTAATTTTGTATTTATTTTGTACTTCGCATACGAGTTCGTATTGTTGTATTTACGTATTGTGCGAGATTTGCATTTCATAATTTCTCGACGAGTGCGAATATGTGTCGAGGTACATATGTTAGAAAAATATTTTATTACAAATTTATTTTATATAGGAAAGTACACATTCAAATAAATGTGATAAGTATTTTATAAAATAGTTATTTTATTCGTCATTTAAAAATAGGCAATGATTTGGAAAAATTTGGTTTATATAAAATATATGCTAGATATTTGAGAAATTTAGAATTTGTATAGTAACATATTTTGTTATTTATAAAAAGCTATTTTATGATTATTTATCGTGATTTTCGAAATTAATTATTATAATATTTATTTAATTATGAAAATGATATTTGGAATTTTGTTAATTTTAATATTTGATTAAATATGGTAATTTAAATTGGAAAAGATTTTATTTACTTTATTTAAAAATAGTTTAAATTAAGGATATAATTTATCTAGATTTGATTCGATTTGGATTGAGTTATTTTTAAATCAGTTTGAATTAATAGAGGATTTACCTAATTGGAATTTAAACGAATCATAATCCCTATCCAACTGGAAATTCCCACCTCCTATAAAATGAGAGGTACTCATCCATAAAGTGTCCATCAAATCCGTGCATCGTGTCGGTGTCGCCATTCTCCATCCACTATATTTTATTTTTACACATACAAAAATTTCGTCCCGTCCGACAATCCCGGACGTCTACCCAGCCGTGTCGGACACCCCGACACGGACTCGTTCTATCCCAAACCTAACCTACTGCTACCACAATATACGTCCCCGACCACTGCAACTCTGCCTACATCACGACCAACACCATCACCCAAAACCGAACCCCGCCCATCGCCGTCCTTCACCGGCAACCATCCCTACGCTGCCACAACCCGACAAAACCTACTCACCCCGTCACCACCGAAACCCTCTGCTGCCGCCACCACCATGGCACAACCCCCTCCACCATCAACCACCACCACCTGGCCAATCCGACCGACGACACCAGGCACCAACTCCATCATCACCACGGCTACCCGCCGGAAATTCCAAATCCTACAGGACCACCACCACCGCAAAATTTTCCAAAAGAAAACCACAAACCTAATCCTAAACTCACGTCCCCGTGGCCGAGAACCCACGCTGCCACCACCGGAGTCTCCATCTCCTCGCCGCCCCGCTGTGCCGAAGTTCCCCGGCGCTCGCCGCCCGCCGATGGAAAACCGCAGAGCCGCCGTCCACACTGGGCACGCGCGCCGCCCGCGCAGCCGACCACCGCCGCGTCCCTCGCACGCGCTGGCCACCGTCGAGACTGCCGCGGCCTCTTCCACCGTCGGCGCCGGCTTCTCTGCCTCCCGCTCCATCTTCCTCCTCCGACCACCGCCTAAAACCCCGCACTGCTGCGCCTCCGGCCACCCGACTCAGCCGCCCTCTGGCGACCATCCGCCCCTCTTCGACTT
>JANAVB010019515.1:0-84222 GCA_029216955.1 Iris pallida
GGTCTTAAATGTGAAGGTCAGAACCCAAGTGAGATGTGGGTGGCTAGGCTAGGGTCTGAGCTATAAGTTCATAGGCTGTACTAAGGAATAGGACTAAACATGACTTGATGTCCAAGTATGAGAATCAAAATCAATTCTCAGTTAACATTAACCCCTAAGAAATCTCAGGAAATATATGATGGGATATCACAGTTTATTCATTGAGTTCTCAGGTTTTCATATGGGTAACCTCAGTTTTCACTCAAGCTCAGATATCGATTTCAGTTGTGCCATTCCATCTCAGTTTTCATGTATACAATAAGATTCAGTTAAGTTATATATATCATATATACCAATGTAATTCATTCACATATATATAGAGAACCTCAATTTGAAATGCAACTTTACAAAATTCAAACCCCCAATCATACACCAATGTGATACACATGTACAGCAGGTTAAATACCATATAAATCACATATTTACATTATTTAAAAGATTTACAAACTCAGGAAAATCCATTTCAATTTACACTAGAAATCTCAGTTTTCCTTTTTCTGAAGTACCTCTGTTCAGTGCATTCAGTTTCAAATGATAACCCAAATTAACCAAACAAAAATTGAAGTAAGATTGTGAAACAAGGTGTGCAGGTGTCTAGCGTTTCGTGTCAACCTATAGACGTGTCCTCGTGTCCAAAACCCAAGCCAAAATAGTGTCATATCAACCACATATACGTATCAGAAAATAGTAAAACACAGCCTCGTACGGACGTGTCACAGGCTCGTACACCCGACACACGACACCAGTGTCCTCGTGCACGTGTCCCTGTGTTCGCCTATAGTAGGGCTACACAGTCGTGTCCCTGAAACACCATCACAACATGTCCACGAAGGACACGAAGCTCGTATCGGACAACACTTGCACGCTTGTGCAGTGCAGTACAAATCGCGTGCTCAAGCGATTACGTGTCCGATACGACATGAGTCCCTCTAAAACTTTGTGGGTGGCATGTCAGACGTTACCCCTAGGTGTTGACCAAAAATGGTGGTGTCTCGTGTTGTGTCCAATGAGAACTGGACATGAGGTAGCAGGACAGTGAACCGTGGCCTCGTGCACGTGTTCGTGTCTGTTTTGGACACGGAAACGACTCGAATTCGTGCTCAGTTAAATTGTTTAGTGATATATACATAATAACCCAATTTTCTATTCATTTAGTTTCTGAAATTAACACAATTAATTTCTAACAAATATTTCATCGAACACCTATTTATTTGGGCCGATAGTGTCCGATACGGACACGAAATGGACACTACCTAGCACCAAACTATCCCTACAGCTAGGGTATACCTATATGCATGCATCTATGAAAATAAAACTAGAATTTGAATAGGTTTGATGGGTTTTACCTGTTGAAGGTGAAACCTTAATTTAGAGCTTTTTGAATGAGGGCTCCTCTTCAACTTGCGACGATCCCGAACCTCCGAATCCTTACTAGCTATCCACTAATGGTGTCCTCTACTGTAGGGAGTCCAATGCAAAACACTAGGCTCAAATTGGAGTTGATTTGGATATTTGGGTAGGAATTGGGGAAGAACACAAAAAGAGGCAATTAAAATAATTTAAAATGATGCTAAAGGGTTAATGTGTTGTATTTATAGAGGGGGGAAGTTTGATGGCTGCCATTAGGTTAGGGTTAGGGTTTAGGATGAGTGGTCAAGGCTTCACCAACAAATTCAAGCCAATCTAAGGGCTCACAACTAAAGTAACCTTTCTTAACATTTAGCCTAAATATTCCACTAACAAAATATCTAGATATTAATCTAATTTGATTACTTAGTTGAAACCCTCTAACTTAGTCTCTAGGGTCATGACTAACATCTAGATTAGGCTAAACTTCTAGGTCAAGTCTCAAACAATTAACTAACACATATTTAATTCATATAATTTATAATTTCACAAAAGTGTCAAAATGACCAAAATACCCTTAGGCTAAAAAGTAAAAATACGAGTTTCTAAACAATGATTAGGTCTCCATGATCAGGATTAGTCTTCTAGGTCAAGCATGACTAAGGTTACACTATCAAAACACCAAATTCACATATCACCATTTTAAATAGTTTTAAAATAGCTAAAAATCACCAAAATCATATCATGACTAAAATCTAATGTTTTAATGATTTAAAATACAAAAGTTCAAAATTATCCTTATTTTAGAAAACTGGGTGTTACAAGTCTACCCTCCTTAGAAGAATTTCGTCCTCGAAATTAAGATGGTCGTACTTCTTCTAGAGTCTCGTCCCCAACAATCATGGTCTCAGAACTTACCTATATCATACAATTTAAAAGAATGACATACAGGGTCATGGCATATGGTGGCAGTTGAAAGTCTCTAGGTATACTAGTCATGCTAAACCAAAATGGTCATAGGGTATCAAAACATAGAAGCAATCTGGGGTGCATCAATTATCAAAGACTGGCTAAGATATAGGTCAAGGACTCATCTCCAACTAGGTCTGGTGGCTGGAACTCCCTCCCGAAGGCGAAGCCTTGGCTGGGATAAGTATAGAAGGACAGTCTCGCACCAGGTGTGCAGCTGACCCAAAAACAGGCACGCCCCTTTTCTCTTCCTACAGTGGTCCCATATATGTCCAAGCTTCCTATAGAAGGTACAAGTAGGCACTCTCTCAACTGGCCTCTGTCGGATAGGAGTCTGGACTGGATAGGCTGGTCTAGGCTGATAGTCTGGGTGCTCATGGGGCTCTGGGTATACACTGCTCCTCGTCCTCTTAGAACTTCTTCCCTCCTGAATGTACCAAATCCCACAGTAGTTGGATCCCGTGGCCCTGCTCCCTCAGGATCTCAGCCTGAACTCTCTGTGCCTCCAACACATCCCGAAGAAGTCTGGATATCTGAGCTCCGTCAGAAAACAAACATGCCGAGGGTATGGTATGGGGTACCACTCCTGGAGGCAGAGGATGAGGGGGGAAAGACTCTCGGTCTCAGATGAGACTGCAGCTCTCTCCGGAATAACAGGTGGTGGAGAGAAACTCTCTGGTAAGGCTGCTAACACCTCCTCGATGGCGGAAGGTGCCACTACCCTTAGGTCAACCTGAGGGGTCACTACCTCCTGAACAATAGGAGGTGGGAGCACGCTCCTAGTCTTCGGAGCTGCATCGGCTCTCAAATAACGGGCTCGGGTCATGGGTGCCATACTGGAAAAAGTAAGGGAAAAATCAATCATCAAAGGCTGTAATGCAGTCTATTATTCTATATGAAAACTGGTAAATATAAACAACAGAGAACCAGCTACAAAGGTCACTACTCTAAAGCCAGGGCTATACTATCATTCCTAAGATAAAGGCCTAATCATAACTCATCAAATCATCATACTAAGAAAGAGTTATAACTAAAGAATTTCTACAAGGAATTAGACTAGTCAACTAAAGTTATCCCTACTCCTAAGTTATTTGATGATGGAAAATAATTTATTTTTAAAGAAGAGAAATGAAAGAGGTGATACTTTAAAAACCTTCAAGATATAATCTGATAATCACATGCGTCTGTCCAAAATCATGATACTCAAAATCTTCGCCACGCTAGTAAGCAAGGCTGCGATGAACGGTAGAGTCCATAACTGGGGTATGCATCTCTATGATCATGTCGTCTGGAATCTTCGCTATGCCGACTAGTATAGCTTCGAGAAATTCCAATCTCTTGATCAAGATATGTACATCCGAAGTCAGGTCCCTATGTTCTTGCCACGCCGGCTAATATGTTATCAGAAGATACCGTAACTCGGGTCATAAAATTTATCTCGATAAGAAAAATCAAATCAACAATGATCCATCAAAATCAAATTCAAATATCAAGGAGTAAGGATAAATCAAAACAAGAGAAAAGGATTTCAAATTTGAAGTTCAGAATGAGATTCTCAAGGGGCATCCAAGGAATCTCTCAAGGAATTCTAACTATGATTGATTATCCTCTCATTCTAATACCTTACTTCCTATATTCTATCGCAGGTGCGCAGTAGTACAACTAATCGTCGTACTACCACGACTTCGTACAAATGCGAATCTTAACCTGTATGGGCCACCACTAAAAATGTGTCACGACCCGTACCCTAGAGTAAGGGCACGAAAAGTAGGTACGTCCAGCCTACGTCGCAGTATCGGTGGTAGAACGTTGTCCTAGGTTACAATATCTAACAATATAAGGTATCTGTATAGTATATACACTCCGAGTGGAGGTGACAATACAGAATACAGTCTCAATCATAACTAAGGTAGAAATAGCACGATATCATAGATATAAAAATCTCAAAGAAGATACAAACAGAAGGAAAGTCTAAGTGTCTAACGATACGACATCACAACATCCAAAAAATAATACAACTCTGAAGTCAATACAAATGACATAAGAAATAAGATAAAGCCTAGCTAATCTAGTCTAAGCAGTATGGATGACGTCCTCAGCTAGAGCTGGATCCTCCTGTGGGTCCAACTCACAAGTATCGTCTATATGGGCTCCACAGTAGGTTGGGTAGAAGTCCTCGGTATTATCTGTAATATTTTCAACAGGTCCAGTCAGGACGGAAGCGTGCACAGTACATCTCATGCAGTTCATATCATGGCAGGAAATATAAAGCAGGCAATAGAGTAAGATACATGAAACGCTGTAAGTAAGAAGATACATAAAAATAGGAGAGATATTTGATAACAGGAAATATATACATGATAAGTAAGAACTGTAGGTGACTAGTGATTTAGAGAACGAGATGGCATGTAATTGGCTTAGGTTGAACATGATCTACATGAGTGAACATGAGGGACACTAGCCAAGAAGGCTGTGTTGTACACGAAAAGTAACAGAGTGAACATGATGGATAAATCATATGACCATTTATACTCACCCCTACCCACAATCAATACACAAGGATCCAATCAAGTTAGGTTACGAACATGATATTTTGGTTACACACGAAGCACATGAGGAAACATGAACATACACGAGAGCACATGAAAGTACATAAGCGTACATGAAAGAACATGAGAGAACATGAGTGTACATGAATAACACAAAAACAAGGAATACATGATGTACATGAAACACACGACATAAAGTATCCGATGCGCCCGCTAAGGGGGATAACATCCCAAAAAGAGATCCATATAGTACCAATCCGTGATAACAAGTGTCAGCATCAAGTAAAGTAATCTAGAGCAAGAGTATAAGTCGTGACAAGTATGAAACGATCAGAAAATGTACTCGCCTGCGATCTGAATGTCTGTGAGAATACACTGTCCGAAATGAGGTATCTGAGTCCTATTTAGAGCAACACAGTCATGATGTATACAAAGGGGTTATAATTGAAGTGTACAATACATTTACATAATTTTAGGTCAATCTAGGTCAAAATTAACTCTTGGTCAACTTGGGGTCAAACCAAGTCAACATCTAGTCAAACTGGGTCAACGTTAGGGTTTGGTCAACTGTAAGTCAACTAGGTCAAGTACATTATTCTAGGTCACTCTAGTCAACTTAGGTCAATTGAAATCAACTAGCTAGGTTTAGTCAACTTTAAGTCAACATTATAACTCTAGGCCTATACACCATTACCAATACAACCCTACTTATACAATACTTATTATCATATATACACACTAATTGCATTCCTCTTCTTGCATTATACTAATATGTACACACACATTACATGTATCACATATTGAATTCTACATTCATACCTATATGTATTCACTCATACATACATGTGTTTCATGGATTATGGACTGAAATTAAAAGCTAAAGGAAAAATCAAGGTACATCAGTTTTCATGTTAACTCCAACATTCAACCAAATGGAATTAACAACAACTAACATATATATTTATACAACCTTAATTCTAAAACAGATTTAACATTAAATCTCTGGAAAACAGATATTGAAACTTAGTTTTCAGTCTACATGTTCTGTCAAAAAATGGAGTTCGAATAACAAGGCAGTGTGAACTAATGCATGGTGTTAGTGTTCAGGCATGTGCAGTGCAAGTGTGTGCAGTGTTTGCTGCAGTGCAAAGGGTGCAGTAAAATACAAGTGAGGGGAGTTAATTTGTCGGAAATATTTGCAAGACAATGTATGCAGAACCTATCATGAATTTAGATGGATATGCAAGCAATGTAATGGAGTATGATCTGAAACAAAAAAGGATATGGGCTACTCTTCAACAAGGTAGCAATCTTGTAACAGAATAGGTATCACATCTGATACCTGGCCAAGAAATAATGTCTGAACCTAGAGTTCAAGACATTACATTCAATTAAAACTGAACATTCATTGAGTTAACATTAACCCCTAGAGTTTAAGACATTACATTCAAGGGTTGGTCTTAAACTGTGAAGGTCAGAACCCAAGTGAGATGTGGGTGGCTAGGCTAGGGTCTGAGCTATAAGTTCATAGGCTGTACTAAGTAATAGGACTAAACATGACTTGATGTCCAAGTATGATAAATCAAAATCAATTCTCAGTTAACATTAACCCCTAAGAAATCTCAGAAAATATATGATGGGATATCACAGTTTATTCATTGAGTTCTCAGGTTTTCATATGGGTAATCTCAATTTTCACTCAAGCTCAGATATCGATTTCAGTTGTGCCATTCCATCTCAGTTTTCATGTATACAATAAGATTCAGTTAGGTTATATATATATCAATATATACCTATGTAATTCATTCACATATATATAGAGAACCTCAATTTAAAATACAACTTTACAAAATTCAAACCCCCAATCATACACCAATGTGATACACATGTACAGCAGGTTAAATACCATGTAAATCACATATTTACATTATTTAAAAGATTATAAACTCAGAAAAACCATTTCAATTTACACTAGAAATCTCAGTTTTCCTTTTTATGAAATACCCTGTTCAGTGCATTCAGTTTCAAATGATAACCCAAATTAACCAAACAAAATCGAAGTAAGATAGTGAAACATGGTGTACAGGTGTCTTGCATTTCGTGTCAACCTATAGACGTGTCTTCGTGTCCAAAACCTGAGCCAAAATAGTGTCATATGAACCACATATCAGAAAACAGTAAAACACAGCCTCGTACGGGAGTGTCACAGGCTCGTACACCCGACACACGATACCAGTATCCTCGTGCACGTGTCCCTGTGTTCGCCCATAGTAGGACTACACAGTCATGTCCCTGAAACACCATCACGACGTGTCTACGAAGGACATGAAGCTCGTATCGGACAACACTTTTACGCTCGTATAGTGCAGTGCAAATCGCGTGCTCACACGATTGCGTGTCCGATACGACACGAGTCCCTCTGAAACTTTGGGGTGGCATGTCAGATGTTGCCCCTAGGTGCTGACCAAAAATGGTGGTGTCTCGTGTCGTATCCAGTGAGAACTGGATACGAGGTAGCAGGACAGTGAACCGTGGCCTCGTGCACATGTTCGTATCCGTTTTGGACACGAACACGACTCGAATTCGTGCTCAGTCAAATTGTTTAGTGATATATACATAATAACCTAATTTTCTCATTTAGTTTCTGAAATTAACACAATTAATTTCTAACGAACATTTCATCGAACACCTATTTATTTGGGCCGATACGTGTCCGATACGGACACGAAATGGACACACCTAGCACCAAACTATCCCTACAGCTAAGGTATACCTATATGCATGCATCTATGAAAATAAAACTAGAATTGAATAGGTTTGATGGGTTTTACCTATTGAAGGTGAAACCTTAATTTAGAGCTTTTTGAATGAGGGCTCCTCTTCAACTTACGACGATCTCGAACCTCCGAATCCTTGCTAGCTACCCGCTAATGGTGTCCTCTACTGTAGGAGAGTCCAATACAAAAGACTAGGCTCAAATTGGAGTTGATTTGGATATTTGGGAAAAAATTGGGGAAGAACACAAAAGAGGCAATTAAAATGATTTAAAATGATGCTAAAAGGTTAATGTGTTGTATTTATAGGGGGGAAGTTTGATTGTCACTACCACATTTTCAGCTTGAGGGTATTTTGGTTATTTGACTTTTAATGAAAATGAATTTTGATTAATTAAATATTGTTCTAATTGAATTGTTAGGGACTGACCTAGTTTTGACTAAACCTAGATGTTAATGATGCTCATGGGAGGTTTAGTTAGAAGGTTAGAGACTTAATGGTTAAGTTAGATTAACAATATCTAGATATGTTATATTAGGATATTTACCCTTAGGATATTTGTGAAAAAGAAAGCCTTATTACTAGTTGAACCAATAGGAAGGCTTAGAATTGGGTGGACAACTCTTAGCCACTCATCTATATGAAAAACTAATACTAATTCATCTAATGACCAGCCATCAAGTGCCCCCTCCCTTCCTATAAAGAATCCTTAAGAAAATCCTTGCCTCTTTTTACCTCTACATAGCACCCTAAGTGTCTTCCCCAAATTATAGAGCTTCCCTCTTTGATTTGATTTTCTTTCCCTCACATTCCTCCATCCAAACTTCTCATAATCCATCCCACACCATCAAGGAATGATTCTGTCCAAGAATTTGTGCAAGATACAAAGGGAGGTGTCCTTTTGGATAGATCTTCGTATCGGAGCCGTGTCCTAAAGATTTTCATTGGGATTCTACTCCCAATAGGTAAAACCTATCCTCTAACTTGATTTCCTTTGTATATTAATTAGTTTTCAATCCAAAGGATCCACCCCCATGCATGTGTCCCCTTTAGATTCAATTTTGAGACCATTTGGAGTCCATTTGAGGATGTTATAGGTGTGTCTTGTGTCCTACTTGATAGATCCCAAATTAGGACACCCCATGGTATGTATGTATGATAATAGTTTAAATAGATATTTAAATTCGGTTTTAGAATGGTTAGAGAGTGGATTGATCTTAGTTAGGATGGTTAGAATGAGTTTCATTTGGATACCTATGTAGGTATCCAAGTATCTTGGCCAACCCAAATTCGTCATAATTTTTATCCACATTTTTAGTAGCCAGAGCAAATTAGAAATGTCATAACTTTTAGCTTAGAACTTCGATTTATCTCCCATTTTTTTTAAATGGACCATATCGAAGTTAGCTTTCCAAATGTATATTTTAATAAGCCAAATTCATTCTAAAACTTTCTGTAAAATTATTTGAGTGCCAGCTGTACGAAAGACGAACGTATTTCGATGTTTTGCGATTCCGGGAGCTTCCGGACACGAAAATACGATCCGTTTAAAGTTTCGGAAAGCTAACACAAAGAGCTACAACATATTTTAATCCTAGAATTTAGTGAAGGACCAATTGGTACAGTATTTATTTTTAAATAGAGAGTGACTATACGACATAGCATTTTGTGTAACCTATGAGCCTATGTAGTATAGATATTAAATGTAGAGTATGTAATGCATGATATGTTAGATGAATGAAATGATATATATGATATGTATCCTCTTTACATTAATGTACATATATGGTTGAATGCAAGCATGTAGGAATAAAATTAATGTAATGTATGTAAGCAATGCATAAATGCATGAATGAAAGAATGATATACAATGTATGCATGAAAGTATATAATGAATGCTAGATACAAATACAAGGTATACATGTAATGATTGATATGAGTGCATAATGTATACATAATATAATACAATATATTATGATAGCATGTATGGTAATATATAATATATGATACAAGTACGTATATGTCCATTGTTTTCCCTTTTCCTTACATTTTCCCTTCCCTTTCCATTTTAGTTTTCCTTTTTTTTTTCCTCTTCTATTTTTACATGTTGTATACAATGTATATAATGTATAGATGCATGTAAGTATGTAATATGCATGAATGACATGTATGTAATGAAAATAAGTATATGCGTACAACTTAATGATATGTGAATGAATATAACGCATGAACTGAAGTATGCATGTATATGGGATATAAACGAATGTAATATAATATAGAGTATGCATGTATGAATATAATGTATGGAAGTATATAATGTATTCAAATATGTATGTATGCATCTGTATGTATGTATAGGTGCATGAATGAATACAAGTATGCATATATGATATGTATATATGCATGTATGCAATATAAGTATGTATGTATGTATTTCTATAAACTGAGTTAACCTATAACCTTTTACACATATACATTTATACACCCTTTGACACCATGTATCCCATGTCACATACACCTACCTATCACTAAATCTGAGAATATTAACACATATACTTTCACATACACACACACTCACTTACTCTTTTACCTCTCCTTCTCTTTCTCTATATATAAATATATGTATGTATATATATATAGCTTTCATATATATATATATATATATATATATATATATATATAATAATATATATATATATATATATATATATGTATATGAATAAGTGAATGTGAATAATATAATACTTTATATGACTAAGTTTGTGTGTTTGTTAGCTTATGGTTTAGTTTTGTGCTTGGTTTAGCAAGTGACTTAGGCTAGTAGCTATCTTGGATACTTGATTTGCATAGACTTAGTTTGTTTAGACCTAAAATTGACTAACCTAGACTAGTTGACAATTGTTGACCAAACCCTAGCTAGTATGACCACAGTTGACTAGAGTTGACCTAGTTTGACTTTATAGTTGACCAGAGTTGACTTTGACCTAGATTGACCTAGAAATTATGTAGATTGTATCGTAAACTTCATCTACCTTATTTTAAGCATATTATAACTTATACTACTCTATTTAGGACATTGTGACTCTGGTGCAGACATATGATATTATACTACTCTTTTCAGAGTATCAGGCGAGTACATTCTCTGATAGTTCTTTCATTTACTTGTCAATTACTGTACTTCAGTTTTAGTTAGTTTTATTTGATTCTTGTTACAAACACGTATTGTTATTACTGAATCCATGTATACGACACACATACTTACTCGTCTTGCCTCTATTATTCGAATCACCATACGAATTACTATTCGAACCACCTATTCGCATCTTCATGTGCTGGTTGGACTTGTATTCGTCTTATGTGGATTATGGATTCATTTGTATTAGACTGGGCGAAGAAATACAGATTAGACATGTCGACATATCCCCCTATTCGAATCACCCCTCTGTGAATGATATTCGAACGATAGCCATCCCACACTTGGCCGAGTGTGTGGGGGTGCCGTATTACCTACAGTCGTTTACATGTCGATCTCGGTATTTTAAAACACACTTGGAGAATTTATTTGAATCATTGTTAGAACATTGTGTGAATCATTATTAGTATCACCTTATTCGAATCATCTTATTCGTATCACCTTATTCGAATCACCTTATTAGAACAATGATTAGAATCACATTCGACTCTTCTTGTATTAGACTCATATTGGGATTACACTGGACTTATATTATACTGTCTAGACTCATCATGTTACTCTAGTTCAGCTAGATCTTATTTTACATTTCTTGCCATGCTTCTCCTCTTATTTAGTTACCTTACTTTCCTTGTACCTTAACTGTTTCTCTACATCATTACTCGTACAAACTGTCATATTCATCAATACAACTGTCTATAACTGCTTTATAGTTCTCTGTCATTTACTTGGGATTTTTTGATGAATTGTACTCGTTCTTGTCATGAATAGACCTGTTGAAAATATTACAGATGATTGCCCTGAGGACATTTGCCCTACCCTTGGAGCAGGAGATGGCTTGGCTACCTTTGGCCCCGACACTCAGGAGTGATCGGGAGACTAGCTAGTAGACTTGGTTTAGTTTTTATGTTTTAAAACTTGAATTGTAATAACTTGAGATACGAGTTTGTATTTGAGTTTGTTTAAGATATTATTATTTAGTAGTTTATAAATGTTGTTGTTTAGTCTTTAGTTATAAACTTCTGAGTTATCTTATCGTACTTAGAGTGTGATCGAGATTTCATTATATCTATACTTGTCCGTTCGGAGTTGAGATTTGACAAGTACATTATATAATTGCGTGAGTTGTTGATTAAATAGTAACCTAGAACAATGTTCTACCGCCGACACTGCGGCGTAGGCTGGGCGTCGTTACGTACTCGTACCCTTACAGTGGGTGCGGGTCGTGACACATTTTTAGTGGTGGCCCATGCAGGTCGAGAGTCACATTAGTGCGATATCATGGTAGTATGGCGACTTAGTTGTACTGCTGCGAGCCTGCGATAGGATTGAGAGATAGGCTATAACGGAGAGGTACTCAATCACAGTTAGGACTACTTGAGATGATTTCTGGGATGACCCTTGAGAATCTCATTATAAACTATCTCGAAATTCGATTCCGACAGTATCTGTCTATCTTCCTTGATTCATCGTTGAATTGATTCTTGGTATTCAATATTGACTTAATTTTCTACCAAGATAATACTATAGGCTAGGTCGCCTCAGTCATGGAATCTAGAGTCTTCTACAGCCATATCAGCTGGTTGGGCGATGAGATAGAGTCTGATTTAGGATGTATTTCTCGGGTGTGGAAATTTAAAGTTTTCGCAGCCAAGCAAGCAGCAATGCAAAAATTTTAAATACCATGATTCTAGAGGTATGTACCTTAGTCCCGGACTTTATAGATTATTGCTGTAGTACCTACTAGCGTAATGAGGATTCTGTTAACCTGGTTTTGGATAGACGGGTATGATTATCAGATTTTAGAATAGATACCATATAGATGGTGCCCTAGTATGATGGAATGGAATATCAGTGTGGATGTTACTTGAGTATCATGGATTAGATAGAGGGAGCTAAGCCACCTGTAGCGCAACACCATGCCCCGCACCATCAGAGGGATCCTTTCCGGAGGGGCAGGGCTTTTGCGCTGACAGTCGAGTAGACCGACGCTATGGGTAACGGGTTAGCAGGTCTGTCCTTCCTGTTCTTCTTTCCATCTTATTATGTGATTCCATTAGTACCTGTCAGGATATTGCTTGTGATTGATAGATAGTGTAGCTACCCTGTTCGAGACTGTGAAATCACGACCAGTAAGATTGTGTTTGCATGATTATCTCTCGACTTTGATTTGTTTGGGTTTGACCTAGAAAGAGTGCGATCATTTTAATTTCGAGGACGAAATTATTTTAAGGGGGATAGATTTGTCACTACTACATTTCCAGCTTGAGGGTATTTTGGTCATTTTTAACTTTTAATGAAAATGAATTTTGATTAATTAAATATTGTGCTAATTGAATTGTTAGGGACTAACCTAGTTTTGACTAAACCTAGATGTTAATGATGCTCATGGAGGTTTAGTTAGAAGGTTAGAGACTTAATGGTTAAGTTAGATTAACAATATCTAGATATTTTATAGTAGGATATTTACCCCTTAAGATATTTGTGAAAAAGAAAGCCTTATGACTAGTTGAACCAATAGGAAGGCTTAGAATTGGGTGGACAACTCCTAGCCACTCATCTACATAAAAAACTAACCCTAATTCATCTAATGACCAGCCATCAAGTGCCCCCTCCCTTCCTATAAAAAATTCTTAAGAAAACCCTTGCCTCTTTTTACCTCTACATAGAACCCTAAGTGCTCTTCCCCAAATTAGAGAGCTTCCCTGTAACGCTCCAGAACCAGAATACTGAAGAGCGGGGGCGTAAATAGCCAGCTACGTATATTGAAGTGCAACCCACCTCGCTATACGGTCACGGCTGTCTAGATACATGAGGGTTTAACTGCAAGCCAACAGTCTCCTATGGTTATGAACAAGCCTATTGTCTCAATCTCAAGCAAGCAATAATAGTTACAAGATGTCAGAGCACCAAATATATAGCAAGGCGTCCCATACATTACATATTGGATGATCATGAAGCTAGTCGTACAAAATCTCAGGACTAGCAAGAGTTTCAGTCATACATTATCAACCCTAGGATCTGTCAATCATGTTAAGCCCGTAGGCAGACAGTAAATAAAGGTGCAATACGAGCTAAACAAGTGCTCGTCGGCTAAACGCGTCAGAATATTTTTACAATAAAGTGGAAGGACAAAAGAAACCCACTCGTTGTAGGTCCTAAAAATCAAGTTGCATTTATCAAATAAACAGAGGAAATTAAATTACGCACTCTTCAAATGGACTGTGCAGGAGGTAGATTGCGCTACCATTCAAACGCGTAAGCTGAACTGCTCTACCACTCAAGTGCGCTATGCTGACGTGGCAATGCCATCATTACCTGACAAAAATCTGATCTTCTGACAGGTGACAGCTTGATAAACGAGGAGTCCTTTCGTTTCTTGTGCAGCACAGCGCTCGCGGACAGCTGTACAGCCAGCACAGTATGACAGTTCAACTTCAGCGCAGTTTAACCAAGCTCGAATCTCAGCGCAGTCTGATGCTAGCACTTTTTAAGTGGCACAATCCATCAAGATAACTGACATTTATTACGTGGCTTAATCGCCTATACACGACCATGCGCATTTCAATCAAATAATGCCACGCGTCTAATACAGTTGGCCCATGATCGAGTAACTGCCAATACAGTTCGATGTTTGCGCAGTCTGTTGCTAGCGCAGTTCATCATGCACAATCCAGAATAACTATAAATTAGTTATTTCTAGAACTCTATAAATAGAGTTTTAAGTCCTTCATTAAGGGGATCAGATTATTTTATCATCAGATATCAGAAGTTTTTGTCCAAGTGCTGTTGCATTATTCAGAGGATATCGTTTTCAAAGTTCACATCGTCCAAGGGATAAAGCGATCGTCTTCAGATCGGATTCCTATAGTTGTACTTTCCCAGAATTTAATTGTAATCTTCTTACAACGTTTGTGAAATAAAAGACTTTTATTTTTGCAAACAAAATAGCGACTCTGCTGGAGACGACTTTCTCCTCCGACGAGAAAGTGACAACTCAATGTGACGTTGCGTCTATCGGAAAGACGCAGAAGACGCTGGTTGTGAAGGTCAACCAGACTGCCTACGAGACGATGATCAACTCTGGGGCTACTCGTCGCACTGCAACCTCTGCCAAGAGCAAGGTCCGTTCAGTGAGGACTCCAAAGTCCTCTGCGCAGTCCTCTGTGCAATCATCTGCGCAACCTGCTGTCTCTGCTGCCAAGGAACCAGTAGCAACTGTTGTCCTTGCGTAACATACTGCTTTTTCTGCCACAGCACAACCCACTTCCTATGCTACTCTGGCAAAGTGCAAGACTCCTCTCCCCCTGGCGCAGTTGGCGACCTCATTCCCTCCTGCACAATCCACTATTCCTGCAAACAGAGTGCAACTTAAACATTCTAAAGCCAGGACTCCTGCTGCACAAACTACAGTTTCTGTGGCCAAAAGGCTATCTGTCAAAGCTTATCAAGCGCAATCAGCTAATGCGCCTATTGCCACTTCAACCGCTGCACAAGCTGTTCCAACGTAGTCTAAAAGGGATAGCCTTTTGGCTAATCCCCCTTCTTCTCACAGCAAAGGAAAAACTCTGCTCCTCTTCCCAAGCACCCTGTTGCTCCAGCGCATTCTACTGGGGGTAGTCTGTTGACTGTTCCTCCTCCTCCTCAGAACAAAGAAAAAGGCCCGTTGGTTTTTTTCGAACTTCCTCGTTCCACGACTTGGAAGACAACAGAGGGAAATGCTTTTTAGCCAACCCTTCTTCACAAAACAAGAGAAAAGGTCCTTTGGTCTTTTCTCAGTCTTCTTTGGTTTTTAGCGTAGAAGATCCATCTGAACGTGCGTCGGCACCAATCAGTACAAAAACTCTCTCAAACAAGAGCTCTTCTCTACCTGCCAAAGAGAAATATATTGATCAAAGAGGTATTCTGCCTACTCCGGTAGCAGAACTCCAAGATCTTCCAACTCTTCGGATATCCCGCTCAAAACAGGGAAAATTACTGGTGTCTCAGACAGAAACCCCTGGGGGTGAGTTTGCTAATCTACGGACTTATCTCTATACCAGCTTCTATGAAACGCAAGCAGCCAATGCCGAAGATCAACCTGCATCAGAGGTAAATTTCCAGGATGAAAAATTCTGACACCTATGTTAATGAAGTGAGTACTTCTCTATACTCATGGGACAAAACATCTGAAGAACCGAAACCATGTTCCGAATGTGGTCAGAGAACATATCCCTCAGGCTTCTTCTCGTCCCGTCATTATTCTTGACCTCCGAGAGCACCTCAAGCAAAAACGGGACAACATCTCAACACCTCCAGTTCAACCACTTGAACATCATTGTAATCACAAGGTTGTCATCAAGTGCTGTTGCCAGACAACAAAATGATCTGTTTTCGATCGTCTGAATTTTGCAACTTCTGAACCAATGTCAGAAGATGAAGACGAAGTGTTGTATGCTTCCGTCAACATGGCTTCTCGAGACACTGGGGGTAGAAAGTGCTCCAAACACGGCAAGCCTCACAGGCCCAGCCAGCGGTACTTAGATTTACTCCAAGAATCTTCTGAAGGAGTATTTCGACACACCCGATCCCGAAGTCGAGGCACAATGGGGCATGGGAATCTTCTCCAAGATCCCTCTGGTCATCTCCCTATTTCTTATTCAGGAGATAATTCCTTCTCTGATTATGATGCATACAGCAAAAGTTCTGAACAGACAGTGTCTTCTACTTTACCTAGAAGTGAGGTCAGCTTATGTTGTCACTGAAGACCCAGACGTTTCTAGTTCAGTAAAAAACAATGAATAGCTGTACTGGAGGACAAGCTGAAGACCATGGCTGAAATGGTTGCAAGTATGCATTCTATCATCGTGGCCCAACATACGGTACCACCGACCGTACCTGCTGCAAACCCTGAGATTATAGCATCGTCGGTGCCTGTTAATGCAGGTCTGGGGGTAGTATCTCCTCAAATACCCCTGTATAAATTCAACCCACCCAGTCAGTTAGGAGCTGGGGGTAGCACTTACCACGATGTTCCTCTCCCTAACACTATAATTCAGCCTGCTCCTTCTGCATCATCGGAGGATGCTAATGAAGCTGTCAAACTCTTGCGCACTCAATTCGAGGCCTTTAAAGAGAAGGACAACTTACAGAGATTGGGGATCAAACAACTCTATCCGGTGAATAGAAGGAAGTTCCATTCCCTCCTAAATACAAAATCCCTATAATTTTGCTATTTGACGGTAGCACTTCTCCAAGTCAATTCATTAACCACTTTGAGGTAATGACTGTTCAACTTCAGCCAAATGACGCTCTTCTTACCAGGATATTTGTCAGCTGTTTAGCCGGTGTAGCATACGATTGGTACAGGAGCTTGCCTGATGGCGGTATCACCTCTTTCTCGGGTTTGAAACAAATCTTCTTAGACCGATTCTACGAGGGAATCAACGACATGACCATGTTGGCCCTCAACAAGATTAAACAAAGACATAATGAAACCGCTGAGAGTTTCAATGAAAGATTCTGTCGAGAAGCATTAAAGATGCCTCCTGGAACTCAGGCCGCTGTCACTATAGATACCTGCAAGGTAAATCTTTTGCCTATCATCAGCATGTGGACAGGGTCAACTCAATTTCAAGACTGGCCATCATTTATTGTCAATGCTAAAGCAGCCGATGTCACGACCCGCACCCTAGAGTAAGGGCACGAGACGTGGATACGTCCAGCCTATGCCGCAGTGTCGGCGGTAGAACGCTGTCCTAGGTCAAACATCTAACAATATAAAGGTACCTGTACAGTATATACTCTCCGAATGGAGGTGACATAGCAGATACAGTCTCAATCACAACTAAGGTAGAGCAAGATAAAAGATAGGTAAAACATGAAATCCAAAAGAGATACAGCAGATAGAAGTCTAAGTGTCTAAGATACACAAACCCAGAAAACATCTCAAAGCTCAACACAGTAATCCATAGAATAAATACAACTCAATACAACTAAAATAACTAACTATACAACCTCTACTGTATCTCCTCTAGGCTAGCAGGCAACCTCCAGGCTATCTGTAAAATTTATCAACAGGTCCAGTCAGGACAGGAACGAGCACAATCTCATCTAGAAAACCCAAGTAAATGATAGAGAACTATACAGCAGTTATAGACAGTTATATTGATGAATATGGCAGTTTATGTTCAGGTGATGGTAAGAAAGACAGATAAAGTGCAAGAAAAGAAAATAACTAAACAAGAGAAGAATCATAGCAATGAAGACTGTAAAATAGAACTAGCTGAACCAGGGTAATATGATATAAAGTCCAGACAGCAATGTAGACCAGTGTAACTCCAATGTAAGTCCAGTACAAGATGAATCTAATACAAGATGAATCCAGTAAGGGACGATTCCAGTTATAGTGATCAATGATTCCAGGGTAAGTCCAGCCTATACTCTAACAGTGTGTTTTAAAATACCGAGATCGACATGTAAACGGCTGTAGGTAATCAGGCACACCTCTCACTGATCAGGCGAGAGATGGCTATGCTTCCAGTAGATTCCAGTTGGAGATTCCCGATTGGGGTATGTCTACATGTCTCACTCTAGTATTTTCCCCCAGCAAGTGAATCCAGAATTTTGACACAATGATTCAAGATGAGTCCAGCCAAAATATAATGATACCAGTAAATAATTCCAGTAAATGATTCTAGTTAAATGATTCCAGTAGGTGATTCCAGTAATAGAAATGATACCAGAAATAGAGGCCAGAAAATAAAAGTATGTCGTATACATGAATCCAGAAATATTCACACGTGTTGTAACAGAGAATCGCATACAACTAACTAGAACTGAAGTACAGTAATTGACAAGTAAATGAGAGAACTATCAGAGAATGTACTCGTCTGATGTCTGAATGTCCAAAGTAAATATACTGTCCGATGAGAGGTGTCTGGCTCCTAATCAGAACAGCACAAGTCACAACAAGTCCAAAATGATAATATGAAGTTCTATTATGCATTCTACATGATTCTAGGTCAATCTAGACCAAAGTCAACTCTTGGTCAACTTGGTCAACCCTAAAAGTCAAACCTAGGTCAACTATGGTCAAACTAGGTCTAACAAGTCTAAATTAGGTCAAATAATTATTCTAGGTCTAAACAAACTAAGTATATGCAAATCAAGTATCCAAGATAGCTACTAACTCATAGCCTAAGTCACTTGCTAAACCAAGCACAAAACTAAACCATAAGCTAACAAGGCACACAAACTTAGTCATATAATGTATATATTATTCACATTCACATATTCATATACATAGATATATATAGGAAAGCTATATATAGGCACATACATATATATATACATATATATAGAGAGAGAAAGAGAGGTAAAAGAGTAAGTGAGTATGGGTGTTTGGCATGTGTGTGAAAGAATATGTGTTAATGTTCTAAAATTTAGTGATAGGTAGGTGTATGTGACATAGGATACATGATGTCAAAGGGTGTATGAATGCATGTGTGTAAAAGGTTATAGGTTAACTCAGTTTATAGAAATACATACATACTTACCTTGTATACATGCATACATACATATCATGTATATTATATTTACATGATACATACATGTATACTTGTATTACATTATACTTACATTCATGCATATTAGATACTTGTATTTATATTAACATATTGTAAACATTCATTTCATTCATGCATCTATGCATTACCTGTTTTATACATATGCATACATTGTATATTCATATCATTTCATACATTAACATAGAGACATACAAACATACACACATCATATTTCATACCTTGCATTACCTACATATCATGTTATATATTATCATTCATTCCTTTCATGTATTACATTCTATATTACCTATATACATGTATTTTCTCATTCATTCATGCTTGCATCATATACTCTACATTACCATACATGTTATCATTATATTGCATACAATATTTATACATTTTGCATTCATATCTATCATTACATATATATCTTGCATTCATATCTAGCATTCATTATATACTTTCATGCATACATTGTATATCATTCTTGCATTCATGCATTGCTTATATGCATTAATAATAGTATTCCTACATGCTTGCATTGAACCATATATAAATTAATGTAAAGAGAATATATATCATATATATATCATTTTATTCATCTAACATATCATCCACTACATACTCATATTCATTTAATATCCATACTACATAGGCTCATAGGTTACACAAAATACATATATCGTATAGTCACTCTTTTACATAAAATCAATACTGTACCAATTGGGCATTCACTAAATTCTAGGATTAAAATATGTTGTAGTACTTCATGTTAGCTTTCCGAAACTTCAAACGGATCGCATTTTCGTGTCCGGAAGCTCCCGAAATCGCAAAAATACCGAAACGCGTTCGTCTTTCGTACAGCTGACACTCAAATAATTCTACAGAAAGTTACAGAAAGAATTTGGCTTATTAAAATATATATTTGGAAAGCTAACTTCGATACGGTTCTTTTAAAAAAAATAGGAGATAAATCAGAGTTCTAAGATAAAAGTTATGATTTTTTAAGTTGTTTTGGTTAAAAAAACGTGGATAAAAATTATGACGAATTTGGGTAGTTTGAGACAAAAGAACACAAGTATATAACATAATATATCAAGAACTCACTCTCTACACTAATATATATATATATATATGAGACACTATAGAACATATCTCCAATATAAAAATATGAGATTAAACATGTAATAATTCATTCATACATAACAACAACACATAGTGTGTCCAAATTTGGGGTTTTTCCACATGGACACAACCACAAACACAAAGGACACTCCTATGCCCTACACAATAGACACGAAATGGACACAAATGGAGATACAACTATGGGAGTCATTCCTATGGGTTCAAAATAGACCTATATGCATGAGGAAATGAAAAGGAGAAGGGATTTATACCTCCCGGTAGATCGAATCAAAGAAAAGCCTTCCCGGAGCGACACCGACACGTAGAGATTCCAAAAGGACACGAACGAGCTCCGAATCCTCCCAAACTTGGGTAGCTTCCTCCTTGGCTAGAATGGAGAAGGAAAGAAGAAGATTTGGTGGCGAAATGGAAGGATTTGGAGAAATTGCTAGGGATTGCTCTCTAGAAATTTGGGAAAGAACAAGAGAGAGTGTGGATGAGAATAATGAAATGAACTTGAGCCTATCCTCTCCCAAAGTGGCTGGCCATATGGGGCTATTTGTCCTATTATGGTAAGGTCCAAAAATGCCCCCACTAACCTATTCTATTAGTATTAGGAAAGGGCTAATTGGTTGGGGCTAAATTAGTCATTCTAAAGTCTCTAATCACACTAACCTTATCCATAATAATTAGTCTAACCTCTAACTAAAATTAATATTATGTGGACTAAAATTAATATCATGTGGGCCATGGCTAACTAATGTGTGGGTCTACTAAAGTCAACACTACCCCCGGTTCCCCGTTCAAGTCGGATTGAGCTGAAATTCGAACCCGACTCAAATAATCCCAAAACAATATCATAAATAATAAAATAAATTTCAAAATATTTCAAAATACAAAATGACAAAAATACTCCTGTTCCTAAAAACTGGAGGTGACAAATTCCTCGAAATTAAAACCAAACAATAGTAAAATGTCAAAATCACAAGTCATAATTTTAAATAGTTTAAAAATGATTAAAAATTACCAAAAATCATAATATGAAATAATAATCAATAAATAATAATTATAATTACAAAATTTCAAAATTACCCTCATCTGAAAAACTGGGTGTTACAATCATACCCACCTTATAAAAATTTCGTCCTCGAAATTAAAATCGCACCCCCTTCTATGTCAAACATAGTCAAGGGCAACATCCAAGTACTTGGTCATCAACTGGTCAACTTCTTAGGGTTTTACCTATGCTAGCTATCTAGGTGTTGGCAACTAGAATTTAGCAAAAGAGAAACTCTACAATAGACTAGCTCTTAACTTCCCAATCCTATCAAGTCACCTATAACTAAATACCTACAAGCTAAGTACATGAATACCAAATACCACATATATAAATATATGCTCAAGAACAACAATCCATCACATATATCCTAAGTATATCATCTATATATATATACATGACTGATCAACCAAGGGTTAAGGCAGACTAAACTTATAAGGGTCTGAAACAATGCTTAGAACTAGGCTAAGGATGAATGGTCTGAATCAAGGGGACATGGTATCTAGTGAAGGGTCTGCACACTGCCTATAAAGGTGATCAACGCAAAGAAACTCAACACAAAGAGAACTTAACTAAAATGGAAAACTGAACCAAGTATAGGCTAAACAACATGTTTATAACCCTATACAACAATGGCCTATAGATACCAACTAACCTATATCCCATATGCCAATATCATCTGCAATCTATCTATGCAAATAGACCTCTCGATCTTAGGTGAAACTACGACTACTCAAAGGTAGGCTCTGGTCATGGGTGCCTCACTGGAAAATGTAAGGAAAGGTAGTAATAATCATTAAGGCTGTAAGGCATACTAACATCCTATGTGTAATTGGTTGGTATTATATAACAAGAGAATTATCTGCAATGGGTTACTATTCTAACACCAATGCTAACTATCACCTCTAGGGTACAGACACTCTACAAGTCATCATACCATTATACTATGAAGGAACTACCTATGAATAAGCTCTACAAAACTAAATATCCCTACTCCTAGGTCATTTATAACAATCAAAAGGGTATGATGTTTAAACCTTCTCAAGATACAATCTGTTAATCATATGCGTCTGTCCAAAATCATGTTGTCCAGAGTCTTCATCATGCTAGTGAGCAAGGCTACGATAATCACAGAGTCCTTGACTAAGGTACGTACCTCTAGGTTCATGGTATTTAAAATTTTTGCACTGCCGCATACGACGGCAAAAATCTTAAATTCCCATACCCGAGAATACATCCAAAATCTGACTATATGTCCTCACTATGCCAACTAACACGACTATCAAGGATTCTAGATCCCATGATTTAGGCGACCTAGCCCATATGATTTTTTCAGAAGAAAAACAACACAACAAAAGAGTAACATGACAAAATTAATCAATCAACAAGGAACAGATGGAATCAAATTTCAAGGTAATTATAAAAGATAATTGCGGGAATGGAATTGAGAAGAACGGAACTTGCAGCAAGATCTCCAACGGTCTGTGCATCCTTGACTGTCCTGACGATAGCTCGCCCTGCTGGTTTCCTCCAGTCTGATGCTGATACTGCATAAATCTCTGCTGCTGATGCTGCATGAATCGCTGCTGCTGAGAGAAACCAGAAACGAAGGGAAAAGTCTCTGTACAGACGGAGGTGCACCTCCAATGTAGCAGAAACGCCAACCTGAGTCGACACAACAGAAGCTGCGGTCTCGAGGCCCTGATGAACAGGACGAGAGGTGGCCAGCCTCTCGATAGTATCCTCCGAACGGAAGCGATGAGATCGTGTCTTTATAACCATCACGAAGACAGATCAAAACAAGAAGCAATTTCTGAGAATGAAGCAAAAATTCAAAGGAGAATAGTTTATATTCAAGGGAAGTCAATAAGCAACAATTTTAGACAAAAGAAATCGGATTAAAAGTTTTTCCTAATGTGATTGAGTACCTCCAAAATATCTAATCCTACTGCAGGCTGTAGTGATACTCTAGTTCAAATACCACTACATAAACTTGACCTGCATGGGTCACCACTAAAAATGTGTCACGACCCGCACCCTAGAGTAAGGGCACGAGACGTGGGTACGTCCAGCCTACACCGCAGTGTCGGCGGTAGAACGCTGTCCTAGGTCAAACATCTAACAATATAAAAGTACCTGTACAGTATATACTCTTCGAATGGAGGTGACATAGCAGATACAGTCTCAATCACAACTAAGGTAGAGCAAGATAAAGATAGGTAAAATATGAAATCCAAAAGAGATACAGCAGATAGAAGTCTAAGTGTCTAAGAAACACAAATCCAGAAAACATCTCAAAGCTCAATACAGTAATCCATAGAATAATACAACTCAATACAACTAAAATAACTAACTATACAACCTCTACTGTGTCTCCTCTAGGCTAGCAGGCAACCTCCAGGCTATCTGTAAAATTTATCAACAGGTCCAGTCAGGACAGAAACGAGCACAATCTTATCTAGAAAACCCAAGTAAATGGCAGAGAACTATACAGCAGTTATAGACAGTTGTATTGATGAATATGGCAGTTTATGTTCAGGTGATAGTAAGAAAGACAGATAAAGTACAAGGAAAGAAAATAACTAAACAAGAGAAAAATCATAGCAATGAAGACTGTAAAATAGAACTAGCTGAACCAGTGTAATATGATATAAAGTCCAGACAGCAATGTAGACCAGTGTAACTCCAATGTAAGTCCAGTACAAGATGAATCTAATACAAGATGAATCCAGTAAGGAACGATTCCAGTTATAGTGATCAATGATTCCAGGGTAAGTCCAGCCTATACTCTAACAGTGTATTTTAAAATACCGAGATCGACATGTAAACGGCTGTAGGTAATCAGGCACACCTCTCACTGATCAGGCGAGAGATGGCTATGCTTCCAGTAGATTCCAGTTGGAGATTCCAGATTGGGGTATGTCTATATGTCTCACTCTAGTATTTTTCCTCCCAACAAGTGAATCCAGAATTTCGACACAATAATTCAAGATAAGTCCAGCCAAATATAATGATACCAGTAAATGATTCCAGTTAAATGATTCCAGTAGGTGATTCAAGTAATAGAGATGATACCAGTAATAGAGGCTAGAAAATAAAAGTATGTCGTATACATGAATCCAGAAATATCCACACGTGTTGTAACAGAGAATCGTATACAACTAACTAGAACTGAAGAATAATAATTGACAAGTAAATGAGAGAACTATCAGAGAATGTACTCGCCTGATGTCTGAATGTCCAAAGTAAATATACTGTCCGATGAGAGGTGTCTGGCTCCTAATCAGAACAGCACATGTCACAACAAGTCCTAAATGATAATATAAAGTTCTATTATGCATTCTACATGATTCTAGGTCAATCTAGACCAAAGTCAACTCTTGGTCAACTTGGTCAACCCTGAAAGTCAAACCTAGGTCAACTATGGTCAAACTAGGTCTAACAAGTCTAAATTAGGTCAAACAAGTTATTCTAGGTCTAAACAAACTAAGTATATGCAAATCAAGTATCCAAGATAGCTACTAACTCATAGCCTAAGTCACTTGCTAAACCAAGCACAAAGCTAAACCATAAGCTAACAAGGCACACAAACTTAGTCATATAATGTATATATATTATTCACATTCACATATTCATATACATAGATATATATAGGAAAGCTATAATATAGGCACACACCACACACATATATATATATATATATATATATATATATATAGAGAGGAGAGAGAGAGAGAGAGAGAGAGAGAGAGAGAGAGGTAAAAGAGTAAGTGAGTATGTGTGTTTTGGTATGTGTGTGAAAGGATATGTGTTAATGTTCTAAAATTTAGTGATAGGTAGGTGTATATGACTTGGGATACATGATGTCAAAGGGTGTATGAATGCATGTGTGTAAAAGGTTTAGGTTAACTCAGTTTATAGAAATACATACATACATACTTACCTTGTATACATGCATACATACATATCATGTGTATTATATTTACATGATACATATATGTATACTTGTATTTATTATACTTACATTCATGCATATTAGATACTTGTATTTATATTAACATATTGCAAACATTCATTTCATTCATGCATCTATGCATTACCTACATGTTTTACATATGCATACATGTATATTCATATCATTTCATACATTAACATAGAGACATACAAATATACACACATCATATATTTCATACCTTGTATTACCTACATATCATGTTATATTATCATTCATTCTTTTCATATATTACATTCTATATTACCTACATACATGTACTTCCTCCATTCATTCATGCTTGCATCATATACTCTACATTACCATACATGTTATCATTATATTTTATTACAATATTATACATTTTGCATTCATATCTATCATTACATATATATCTTGTATTCATATCTAGCATTCATTATATACTTTCATGCATAGATTGTATATCATTCTTTCATTCATGCATTGCTTATATGCATTATATTAATAGCATTCCTACATGCTTGCATTCAACCATATATATAAATTAATGTAAAGAGAATATTATCATATATATCATTTTATTCATCTAACATATCATCCATTACATACTCTATATTCATTTAATATCCATACTACATAGGCTCATAGGTTACACAAAATGTATATATCGTATAGTCACTCTTTTACATAAAATCAATACTATACCAATTAGGCATTCACTAAATTCTAGGATTAAAATATGTTGTAGTACTTCATTTTAGCTTTCCGAAACTTCAAACGGATCGCATTTTCGTGTCCGGAAGCTCCCGAAATCACGAAAATACCGAAACGCGTTTGTCTTTCATACAACTGACACTCAATAATTCTACAAAAAGTTACAGAAAGAATTTGGCTTATTAAAATATATACTTGGAAAGCTAACTTCGATACGGTTCTTTTTAAAAAAACGGAAGATAAATCGGAGTTCTAAGCTAAAAGTTATGATATTTCTAAGTTGCTTTGGATAATAAAAACGTGGATAAAAATTATGACGAATTTGGGTAGTTTGAGACAAAAGAACTCAAGTATATAACATAATATATCAAGAACTCACTCTCTACACTAATATATATAAGAGACACTATAGAACATATCTCCAATACAAAATGAGATTAAACATGTAATAATTCATTCATACATAACAACAACACATAGTGTGTCCAAATTTGGGGTTTTCCCACATGGACACAACCACAACACAAATGACACTCCTATGACCTCCAAATGGACACGAAATGGACACAAATGGAGATACAACCATGGGGGTCATTCCTATGGGTTCAAAATAGACCTATATGCATGAGGAAATAAAAAGGAGAAGGGATTTATACCTCCCGGTAGATCGAATCGAAGAAAGCCTTTCCGGAGCGATACCGACACGTAGAGATTCCAAAAAGACATGAACGAGCTCCGAATCCTTTCAAACTTGGGTAGCTTCCTCCTTGGCTAGAATGGAGAAGAAAAAAAAAGATTTGGTAGCGAAATGGAAGGATTTGGTGGAGAAATTGCTAGGGATTGCTCTCTAGAAATTTGGGAAAGAACAAGAGAGAGTGTGGATGAGAATAATGAAATGAACTTGAGCCTATCCTCTCCCAAAGTGGCTGGTCATATGGGGCTATTTGTCCTATTATGGTAAGGTCCAAAATGCCTCCACTAACCTATTCTATTAGTATTAGAAAATGGCTAATTGGTTGGGGCTAAATTAGTCATTCTAAAGTCTCTAATCACACTAACCTTATCCATAATAATTAGTCTAACCTCTAACTAAAATTAATGTCATGTGGACTAAAATTAATATCATGTGGGCCATGGCTAACTAATGTGTGGGTCCACTAAAGTCAACACTACCCCGGGTCCCCGTTTCAAGTCGGATTGAGCTGAAATTCGAACCCGACTCAAATAATCCCAAAACAATATCATAAATAATAAAATAAATTTCAAAAATATTTCAAAAATACAAAATGACAAAAACCCCTATTTCTGAAAATTGGGGGTGATAAATTCCTCGAAATTAAAACCAAACAATAGTAAAATATCAAAATCACAAGTCATAATTTTAAATAGTTTAAAAATGATTAAAAATCACCAAAAATCATAATATGAAATAATAGTCAATAAATAATAATTATAATTACAAAATGTCAAAATTACCCTCATCTGGAAAACTGGGTGTTACAGCCGAAGTTAGCGCTGACAAGTTCAAGCAGTTGGGGGTACACATGTCTAACCCCGACCGGGATGAACACCCGACAGCTAGTAGCGGTAATCGCCAGAACAACCGCAAGGGTAAAAAAACTTTGAACATCAATCTGAAGAACAAAGAATCTCTGGCTGTCAATGTAGCTCCGCCTACGTCTACTTCTACTCCTTCTGCCCCTACCAAGGAAAACTCGTCCGAAAGTAGAGTACTCCTTTGACGAGAACGACACCGTGAGCATCTTCGATTGCTTGATCAAAAGCAATAAGCTCCAACTTCCAGACCCGAAGAAGCCTGACGAGGTCGGTAAGACTGATCATCCCAAATATTGTGTTTATTACAGGTTCATTGGTCATCCCACTCGAGCATGTTATGTGCTCAAAGGCAAGATTCAAGAGTTCGTCAATGCTGGTGTTGTCACCCTTCAACAAGATGAAAAGACTGTTACCGTGAACATGGTCTCAGTACAGTTCGGTAACTTCCCTCCACAGATGGTACAGCATTGTGTCATCCCTATCCTGAAGGCCACCCTTGAGATCGAGAATCTCCTTCCTCCACGGAGTGAAGGTCTCGTTCCCCTATCTCTTGATAACGGCGAGATTATGTGGATCCACCCGACCTTGTTGAAGACTTCGAGGCTCCTTCTAAGCAAAAAGATCGCTCCAAAAGCAGAACAAAGATGTGTAATGTGGTGTCTTTTGATCCCATAGTTGAAGAGGAAATACTGCTGGGTACCAGGTCAGGGAAAGCCTATCTATGGGAATTTCCCGAAACTCAAGAAAACCCTGCTTCATCTTCTGAGTCTGCTCCAGTGCAACCTGCTTCTACTAAAGGCATCCCTGTTGTGTCTTCACCAGTTTTAGAACCCATTCCCCCTAAGCCGACAGCAGCCGACAAAGGTAAACAACAAGTTCGCTTTGACAAGCCTTTAAAGAAGTCATCTCCTTTTGGACTTAAGAAACCATACAATTTTGATATTTTGGCTCAACTAGCTAATACACCGTCTAGGCTATCGATCTTTGAGCTCTTGCGTCTCTCCAAAGAGACTCGAGAAACTCTGAGTGAAGCTCTCATACAGGCGAAAACCTGCTTAACTTTTCTAAAGAAGCCAGAATCAGAGCATGTCTCTTGTCTCCACTATCACAGTGTGTTGGAAATCATTCCAAACATTACCTTCATACAGGATGATATGCTGATGGAAGATAATAGGCATGACCGTCCTCTATACTATACAGGATACGTCGACACGATGAAGGTCGATCGTATTCTGATAGATCCCGGGTCAGCACTCAACATCATACCGAAGACAATGCTAGACGCACTGAAGATCCTAGTACATAGTCTTTCTAGCACAATTACCACCATCTTGGGGTTCAATCAGGAAAGAAGTGAGCCTCTGGGCAAGATTCGCCTAAAACTCCAAATAGGCAATCTCCGTACGAAGGTGACCTTCTATATTATAGATAACCATGGTTGTTCTTACAATGCTCTTTTGGGGAGACCATTCCTTCATGAACACAACATTGTTCCTTTAACTCTCCATCAATGTTTCAAGTATGTTGATGATAATGGAGAGGTTCAAAAAGAGGTTGCGGATCTCTACCCTTTTAAAGGTGTCAAAGCATATTGTAATGATGCTCGCATGTATAAAGATGAGTTCATGAAGGTAGTGCTGGATTTAGATACTGAAGAAGACCAAGAAGCAGTGCCCAATGACACCCTCATCATACCTGTTAAAGGGCGTATTTCTCATCCTCAGTCCTCTAAACCACTGGCTATTCACTTGCCAGTCCGGAAGCAACCAACCGATGGTGGTCAAGATCAAAGGGAGCTCACCTCTTCTGAGCCACTTGTTATCGACCTACGTCGTAATAAGGATAAAAGGCAGCTCACCTCTTCTGAGCCACTTGTTATTGATTTATCTCGTAACAAGGATAAAATGGAGCTCACCTCTTCTGAGACACTTGTTATTGACTTTCGTCGTAGCAAGCCTCCTTCACGTTCTTCTTCTTCCCCTCTTGTAATCAATCTGACCAAGCCTGCTAAGGCTAAAGGTCCTGTTCTAAATACAGATGTACAAATCAATGAAAAAGTATCTCCTTTCCAGTATACTGATGTCATTTATCATACTAAATACTATTTGGATATGTTAGATAGCTTTCAGTCATTTACAATGGGAGTTATACAGTCTCTTCAAATAGAGGTCTTACTCGAACACCCAGATGATTCATACTTTGTTGTCCCTTCTCGAAAGAGAGGCGAGAGTCCAATACTTTTTAGTAAAGGGCCAGAACAAAAATTCAGCTATACGGATGATAGCAAAAATAACGATATGGGATGTCTGCAACTTCGTCGTTATAGTCAACAATCAAAAGACATTATCCGAAAGATAGGTTATGACTTCAAGAATGGCCTCAACTATGGTAAGGGTAGACGAACTCCTATTCGCACGGCCGTTCCGAAAGGAAAATCCGAGATGTACTACAGCAGGACAAAAAGAGGTCTCGGATATGCGTCACCTCCGGTCTTATCTCTAGCAGTCTCCGAGTCTGATAGTGAGGAGCGCTCTAACTCTTCTGATTCCAGATCTTGGGATTCTGATACCAGTATTGGCCAAGTTCATCGATTGATTGTATCTTCTAACATGGTCTTCGCTGAACTTCCAGAAGGTTATGATGAAGATATCAAAAAAAATTCGAAACAGATCCTTGGGCTCAACGAATGGACACCCAATGGGAACTCCGATTTGAACAACGAGAACCTCCTACCGAAGATCAATTGGTCCAAATTGACATAGGAGAAAACGGATCACCTCGTCCAATATTCATCAGCAAGAATCTTCCTGAGGTGGATAGGCAAGAATTAATTCTTCTTATTCGAGAATACAATGATGTCTTCGCCTGGAATTATGAAGACATGCCAGGTTTAGATCCTAAAGTTGCTACTCATAAACTGAATATTTTGCCTAATGCAAAGCCAGTCAAACAACAGCAGAGGCAATTCAAGCCAGAAATGATGGACGCGATTGATGATGAAGTCAAAAAGCTCATAGCTTGTGGCTTTATTCGAGAAGAACAACATCCAGATTGGGTAGCCAACGTTGTCCCAGTCTTGAAGAAAACTAGCAAAGTTCGAGTTTGCATCGACTTCTGGGATCTTAATGAAGCCTGTCCAAAAGATGAGTTTTCTCTCTCCATCACAGATGTCATGATTGACCACACTTACGGTTTCGAAAGGATATCCTTCATGGATGGATTCTCCGGATACAATCAGATTCGAATGAATCTTGAAAATGAAAAACACACTTCTTTCCGCACTTCTCGCAAAGTCTACTGCTACACAGTGATGCCATTTGGTCTCAAGAACGCTGGTATAACTTACCAACGAGCTATGAGTACCATCTTTCGAGATCATCTGCGCAAGACTGTCGAATGCTATGTCGACGACATTGCTGTTAAGAGCCGTCTAAAGGAAGATCACATCCAAGATTTAAGAACTATCTTCAATCTAATACGCCAACATCAGCTGAAAATAAATCCCACCAAGTCATTCTTGGGTGTCTCTAGTGGTAAATTTCTCGACTTCGTCATTACCTCTAAAGGTATACACGTGGATCCTGAGAAGATTAAAGCCATTCAAGAGATGCGTCCTCCACGCAACTTAATAGAGCTACGAGGATTCCAAGGTCGACTTGCGTACATCAGGAGATTCAGTTCAAATCTGTCTGGACGCTGCAGACCATTTACCCAGTTAATGAAGAAGGGTATATCTTTCATTTGGACTGAAGAATGTCAATGAGCATTTGACGACATAAAACAATATCTCATGAACCCTCCAGTCTTGGTGCCACCAATTTCAGGCATACCATTCTTAATGTATGTCCGTGCTATGGACCATTCATTGGGTGCTTTACTTGTCCAGAAGAACAAAGAAGGTCATGAACAAGCCATCTACTATCTTAGTCATACTATGATTGGTGCTGAACACTGTTATAGTTCGATTGAGAAAGAATGCTTAGCTCTTATGTTTGCTGTTCAAAAGACAAGGCATTACATCATTGGAAAAACTATTCATGTCATATCCCGAGTTAATCCTCTTCGGGTATTAATGAAGAAATCCAGCACACTCAATTCTCGACTGGCTACATGGGCCATTTTGCTAGCCCAATATGACATGGTTTATGTTCCACAAAAGTCTGTTAAGGGTCAAGCACTGGCGGAATTCTTAGCGGCCCATCATGTTCCGAAGACATCTAAACTTTATGATGAAATTCCAGACGAGACATTGGAATCAAATATGATCTCCGAAGAATTTTCTACCTGGCGTCTATTCTTTGTTGGTGCATCCAGGATCGGGCCAAATGGTGCCATCGTCGCAGGAGTTGGGGTTGTTCTTGTTTCTCCAGATGGGTCAACTATCCAAAGAGCTTATTCCCTAGATGAACCCTGCTCCAACAATGTAGCAGAATACAATGCTCTACTCATTGGCCTTCAATTAGTTAAACAACTAGACATCAAATATCTTGAAGTCTATGGCGACTCTAAGTTGGTTGTTAACCAGGTTAGAGGAACCTATGAAGTTCGTCATCAAGATCTGGTACCTTATCATGAAGCGGCAATCAATATGGCTACATCATTTAAAGCCTTTTTCATCGAATATGTCCGTCGAGCTTGCAATATTGAGGCAGATGCTTTGGCCAATCTTGCAGCAGTCTTAGCCATACCTGTCAAAAGACAACTGGTGGTGGTTGTCTCTAATCGAAAATTGTTTTACATCGAAAACAATCGCAATATTGAGTTCAGTAATTTTACTGAGGCCAATGTTATCAGTGAAGATTGGGGAACTCCCTTCATCGACTTCGTAGTCCATGATATACTTCCTGAAGATCCCAAGGAGGCTACGAGTATTCGTCGACGGTCTCTGCGATTCTACTACAATCAGACTACTAAGACTCACTACCGGCGGACTTATGATGGTCTTCTCTTACGCTGTCTTGATGGTGATAAAGCAAAGCAAGTGTTACGTGAAGCTCACGATGGTGTTTGCGGAGCACATCTACCTGGCCCTAAACTACAAGACCATATCCGACGCATGGGTTACTACTGGCCCTCTATGGTATCAGATGCCATCGAATATGCAAGGAAATATCGAGCTTGTCAAATCTACGCAGATTTTATTCATCAACCGTCAGAATTTCTGTATCCAACTGCTGCTTTCTGGCCTTTTGAAGCTTGGGGCATGGATATTATAGGTCCTATCAATCCTCCTTCTTCTAAAGGACATCGGTTCATACTAGCTATAACCGATTACTTCTCCAAATGGGCTGAAGCTATACCTCTGGCTGAAGTTAAGACCAGTAGCGTCATCAACTTTGTCAAACACCATGTCATCTATAAATTTGGTATATCTCGAAGGATCATTCACGACAATGGACCACAGTTTATTAGCCAGAAGTTTACCAGGTTTTGTGACGATCATCGGATTGACAATGTCGCTTAAGAAGCATTTAACAAGACTATTATCAAAATCCTTACGAAGTTTGTATCTACTAACAAACGGAATTGGAGTAAAAAACTTGGAGAATATTTATGGGCCTACTGCACTACGTCCGTAACCCTACAGGCTGTACACCTGTAATGACCCGCACCCACCGTGAGGGTACGAGTACGTAACAGCGCCCAGCCTACGCCGTAGTGTCGGCGGTAGAACACTGTCCTAGGTCTCATACATCTAACAGTATAAGGCTAAACAGTTTATACACCCCGAATGGGGGTGACATAGCAGAATGTAAACTCAATCACATCTAAGGTAGAGCATAATGGAAGATAGATAAAACATGAAATCCAAAAGAGATACAGCAGATAGAAGTCTAAGTGTCTAAGATACGCAAACCCAAAAATATATCTCAAAGCTCAAATACAGTAATCCATAAAGTAAATACAACTCCAGACAACAGAAATAGCTATCTAAACACCTCTAATGTCTCCTCTAGGCTAGCAGGCAACCTCCAGGCTATCTGTAAAATTTATCAACAGGTCCAGTCAGGACAGGAGCGAGCACAATACATCTCAACAGTTCATAGCAGGTTAGAAATATAATCATGCAGTAAAGTAAGATACAGGTACTGAAGGAAATATAGTATATAAACAGAGAGAGAACTGTAATAGAAATATCTACTATACAATAGAGAACTAACAGTAGCTAGTGAGTCATAGTACAATATAGACATGTAAATGGCATAGGAGATTCTGATGAGACACTATGGAAAGATTCTGATGAGATACTACTTGGGTATTATTTACATGTCTACTTCTACTCCCCCGTACCCCCAATCAATACACAAGGATCCAACCAGGTTATGTTATGATTCCATACAAAGGCCCCCGAAGGGTGATACATGGATGTCCCATAAATAGGGATTCTAGGAGATTCTAGGATATCCAGTAAATGGGATAAGGATTCAAGGAGACTCTGTGATCATAAGAGTATATGTCACAAGTGATCAATGAACCAACGAAGCATAGTGATATGCCATGTAAGTGAAACGCACAGAACATGTAGTACCCGATGCTCCCTAAGGATAACATCTCAAGAAGGGATCCATATAGTACCAATCCGTGTGACCAACGTGACAATAACAAGTAAAGTAATTTAAAGCAGGAAAATAATTCTAAGCAGGATATGAAATGATCAGAGAATGTACTCGTCTGATATCCTGAATGTCGAAGAGATATACTGTCCGAGGAGTGGTGTCTGTCTCCTATAGAATAGTACAAGTCACAACAAGTCTAAAATAAGGAAAGAGACTGCTACAATGCATTTACATGAAGTTTGGGGTCAATCTAGGCTAAAGTCAACCTTTGGTCAACTCTAGTCAACTAGACTAGTCAAACTAGGTCAAACCTAAACCAAACAAGTCTATACTAGTCTAACTAGTCTATTCTAGGCCTAATCATGACTAAATGTCTAACTAAACTCTCACTAGGCAAACAGACACACCATAGGCTAAGAGTCCTAGGCTATAGGCTATCATGCCTAAGCCAAAACACAAAACATATACACATAACAATATATATATCTAATATATTGTAGTATACTCATAACATATACGCTACCTATATGTACATCCCACATATATGTATATGCATCACTATTCATATATTCATATACATAGATATATAGGAAAGCTATATATATAGGCTCATACATATATAGAGAGAGAGAAAGAGAGGTAAAAGAGTAAGTGATTATGTGTGTGTTGGCATGTGTGTGAAAGGATATGTGTTAATGTTCTAAAATTTAGTGATCGGTAGGTGTATGTGACATGGGATACATGATGTCAAAGGGTGTATGAATGCATGTGTATAAAAGGTTATAGGTTAACTCAGTTTATAGAAATACATACATACATACTTACCTTGTATACATGCATACATACATATCATGTATATTACATTTACATGATACATACATGTATACTTGTATTATATATACTTACATTCATGCATATTAGATACTTGTATTTATATTAACATATTGCAAACATTCATTTCATTCATGCATCTATGCATTACCTACATGTTTTATACATATACATACATTGTATATTCATATCATTTCATACATTAACATAGATACATACAAACATGTACACATCATATTTTATACCTTGCATTACCTTACATATCATGTTATATATTATCATTCATTCCTTTCATATATTATATTATCTTTAAGTTGAATACATCATATATGGATACAATACATTATCTTGCATGTTTGCATTCATATATTACATTCTATATTACCTATATACATGTATTTCCTCCATTCATTCATGCTTGCATCATATACTTTACATTACCATACATATTATCATTATATATTGTATTACAATATTTATACATTATGCATTCATATCTATCATTACATATATCTTGCATTCATATCTTATTCATTATATACTTTCATGCATACATTGTATCATTCTTTCATTCATGCATTGCTTATATGTATTATATTAATTACATTCCTACATGCTTGCATTCAACCATATATATACATTAATGTAAAGAAAATATATATTATATATATCATTTCATTTATCTAACATATCATACATTACATACTCTACATTCATTTAATATCCATACTACATAGGCTCATAGGTTACACAAAATGCATATATCGTATAGTCACTCTTCTACTTAAAACCAATACTATACCAATTGGGCATTTACTAAATTCTAGGATTAAAGTATGTCGTAGCCCTTTGTGTTAGCTTTCCGAAACTTTAAACGGATCGCATTTTCGTGTCCGGAAGCTCCCGAAATCGCTAAAATACCGAAACACGTTTGTTTTTCGTACAACTGACACTCAAATAATTCTACAGAAAGTTACAGAAAGAATTTAGATTATTAAAATATATTTGGAAAGCTAACTTCGATACGGTTCTTCTAAAAAAAATAGAAGATAAATTGGAGTTCTAAGCTAAAAGTTATGACATTTCTAAGTTGCTATGGTTAATAAAAACGTGGATGAAAATTATGACGGATTTGACAAAAGAACACATATAGGCCAAGATACTTGGATACAAACATAGGTATCCAAATGAAACTCATTCTAACCATCCTAACTAAGATCAATCCATTCTCTAACCATTATAAAACTAAATTTAAATATCTATTTAAACTATTATCATACATACATACACATGGGGTGTCCTAATTTGGGATCTATCAAGTAGGACACAAGACACATATCTAAAATCCTCAAGAGAGCTCCAAATGGCCTCAAATTTGAATCTAAATGGGACACATGCATGAGGATGGATCCTACGGATACAAAACTAATTTATATGCAAAGGAAATCGATTTAGAGGACAGGTTTTACCTATTGGGAGTGGAATCCCAATGAAATCCTTTAGGACACGGCTCCGATACGAAGATCCCTCAAAGTGGACACTCCTCCTTGCACTCCTCTTCCAATCCTTGGTAGCACCCTTCCCTTGGAGAATGGAAATGATTGAGGGAAGGTTTGGTGAAGGAATGATTTAATTTGGAGATCAAATCATGGGAAGGCTCTCTAAAATTGGGGAAGAACAAAAGGAAAATAAAAGAGGCAAGATTGTAATGAATGAAATGAATCATTCTCTCCTAAAGGTGGCTGCCATAAAGAGTCCATTAGGGCTAATGGGAAATGTCCTAATTGTCCCTCTCTAGTCTCATATGGTTAAGTCTAGACTAGGTTCAAGTTTGGGGTCAAAATGATCTAGTTTTGAGTCTCTAACTTAACCATTCTAACATGATAAAAATTAGTTTAATTACTAACTTAATGTTGGGTCTTGTGAGCCATGCTTAACTTAATATTGGGTCCCATCTAGAGTTCAAGCTACCCGGGTCACAATACAAGTCGGAACGAGACGAAACTCAAACCCGACTAAACAATCCAATAGAAACAATATTAAAAATATAAAATTTTCCCAAAATATTAAAATATAAAAAATAACCAAAATCATAATACATCAATTTAAATATATTAAAATAATCTAAAATTCACCAATTAATCAAAATCCTAAATAATTCAAAAGTCACAAAATGACCAAAAACCCTTAGTCTAAAAAGTTGTAAATAGTCATTCTAATCACATGGTTAGGTCCCGATGGTTAGACTCTAAGCTTTGCAAAACTAGGGATTAACTAGTTAACCATCAAAATTACAATTCAATATTTTAAATAGTTTTAAATTGATTAAAAATTTACCAAAAATCATAACATGAGTTAAATCATATTATCGATTAATCAAAATTATAAATGTTCAAAATTACCCTCATTTTAGAAAAGTGGGTGTTATAAGTCTACCCTCCTTAGAAGAATTTCGTCCTCAAAATTAAGATGGTCGTACTTTTTCTAGAGTCTCGTCCCCAACAATCATGGTCTCTGTCACGACCCGCACCCTAGAGTAAGGGAACAAGACGTGGGTACGTCCAGCCTACGCCGCAGTGTCGGCGGTAGAACGCTGTCCTAGGTCAACATACATCTAGCAATATATCTCTAAACAGTTTATACTCCCCGAATGGGGGTGACATAGCAGTAAATGAACTCAATCACAACTAAGGGAGATAGCACAATATGAAATAGAACTCAAGAAAAAAAGATGATAAAGTCTAGATAATCCCAGCAAATATCTAGAGGTACATGGTCTCAGATACTGAATGAAAGAATATATACAACTCAGAACTCAGAACAGAATAAAGTCTAGCTAAACAGTCTCAAGACAACATAAGATAAGATAAGCCTAACTAAACTAGTCTAGGCAATGGGGGTGAAGTCCTCAGCTAGAGCTGGGTCCTCTTGAGAGTCCAGCTCGCAAGTGTCGTCTAGGGCTGTCCGTAGAAGGTATCCACACAGGCCTCCTCCTCGTCCTCTGTAATATTTTTAACAGGTCCAGTCAGGACAGGAGCGAGTACTGTACATCTCAACAGTTCATAGCAGGTTAGAAAATATAATCATGCAGTAAAGTAAGATACTAGTACTGAAATAAATGTTGTATGTAAACAGAGAGAGAACTGTAATATAAATATCTACTATAAATAGAGACTAACAGTGGCTAGTGAGTCAGAGTACAATATAGACATGTAAATGGCATAGGAGATTCTGATAAGACACTATGGAAGAGATTCTGATAAGATACTACTTGGGTAATATTCACATGTCTACTTCTACTCCCCCGTACCCCCAATCAATACACAAGGATCCAACCAGGTTATGTTATGATTCCATGCAAAGGCCCCCGAAGGGTGATACATGGATGTCCCATAAATGGGAATTCTAGGAGATTCTAGGATACCCAGTAAATGGGATAAGAGATTCTAGGAGACTCTGTAATCATAAGAGTATATGTCACAAGTGATCAAATAACCAGTGAAGCATAGTGATACGCCATGTAAGTGAAACGCACAGAACATGTAGTACCCGATGCTCCCTAAGGATAACATCTCAAGAAAGGATCCATATAGTACCAATCCGTGTGACCGACGTGACAGTACAAGTAAAGTAATTTAATACAGGAAATAATTCTAAGCTGGAAATAAAATGATCAGAGAATGTACTCGCGTGGTATCTGAGTGTCCAATATAAAAGTACTGTCCGAGGAGTGGTATCTGGCTCCTAATCAGAACAGCACAAGTCACAACAAGTCCAAAATGGTATAATAAAGTCCTACTATGCATTCTACATGATTCTAGGTCAATCTAGGCCAAAGTCAACTCTTGGTCAACTCTGGTCAATCCTAGAAGTCAAACTTGGTCAAACTAGGTCGAACAAGTCTAAACTAGGTCAAACTAGTCTATACTAGACTACATTAGTCTATACTAGGTCACTCAACCTATACAAGCTAGTACACACACTACTAGGCTATCTAAACCAACTACACATGTTAGTTGGCATTCCTACACATTACCTATATGTGTACATTACATAGGTTATAGTGTAACTATTAGAAAACATCACATTATATATATATCATCACATCACATTATATATAAAAAAAAAAAAAAAAAAAAAAATATATATATATATATTATATATATATATATAGGCTCAACATATATACATATAGGTAAACATTACATATATTATATATGTATACATACTATATACACAAACCTACATATATGTACCCACATATCTACATAATACATAATACATACACAACTTGGCATTTATGATATAATAGAGAGAGAGAGGGTGTATGTGTGTGTATGAGAGTTAGGTAGGGTGGCTGTGTAGTGTGATAGAGAGTGTGGTGATAATATGTATGTGTGTGGAGAGGAGGGAATGATGTGGGAGTGTAGTGAGTGAAACATATCATGTGTGTGTGTGTGTGTGATGAAGAGTGAGCTGTGAGTGAATAATCTGGAATACAGTGGCAGTGTGTGTGTGTGTAATTGGTGTTCAGTGTGCAAGCTAAAGTGTGTGAGAGAGTGCACTGGATTGAACAGGAATTTGACATAGAACCCTCATCCAATCTCAGATTTCAGCCATAATATCAATTTCTAGATTTTTAATCTAACAAACTCCAAAACAGCCCCAATTTCGACCCACACAAGGAACACATATAGGTGCACATCATAAGGTCTAAAACAAGACTAATTAACAGTGTAAATGGGTTAAAAAAATGATGTCAGGTTCATATACAAAAACCTAAAAATGCAAGACTGAATGCCCAGTTTCCAGTTTTTCATTCTAACCTATTTCGATTCCCATATACCACCAATCAATCCAAAAAATTAACCACAATTAGATTACATATAGGAGAATAGTATCAGGGTCTTAAACATGTAATTTAATATTATTTAAAAGGTTAATAAACCAACCAAAGTTTGATTTAAACAGAAGGAACACTGAATGAACACATGGTATCAGGATTAAACTAAGAAATAAGAATTTATCAATTAAAAATAAACTAAACACCAATACAGAGGTTGGTAATGTATACCCATAGTGTATGTGTCCAACAGTGTCGTTGTGTCCAAGCACGAGGACACAAACGTGTCCAAACAAGAGAAAACTCAAATCGGGCACAACAGTGCACTGTCCAGTGTACTGTCTCGTGCACACGTGCACTCGTGTCGTACACACGACACAGGACACAAACGTGTCTCGTGGTCACCCACCTAGATAGCCCACCTATAGGACTACCCCATAGGCTAACTAGCTAGTGTCTACGTCGTAACTGTGTCGGGTACGAGAGCCGTATTAGTAGGGGGAAAAACCAGTGCACAGTGTCAGGCAAATCCCCGTGCGATGGCGATTACTCTCTCGACACACCACGTGGATACGTGAGACTTGACACTTGGCGTGTCAGTCATTGCCCCATGGCGTATGTCGAGTCTCGTGTGTCCTGGTTGCGTGTCGTGTCCGCTACAGCCCCGAGTGGCAGGGGATCAAATCCGAGCGCGCGTGCGTGTGTGCACCGCGTGTCCACGTATCGATTTCGACACGACCCGACACAAACTCCACCTCAGAGGAATATAAATCAATAAGCAAATACAAACCTAGATTCCTATTCAAAAATATTGCACAAAAAGAATCGAAATGCCCTTTGAGGCATTTCGACAAACACTTAATAAACAGATCTGATACGTGTCCAAAACGGACACAAAACCTATGAAACTCGACACAAAACTAATACAAACACTTAGGGGACTCCTAGGGCTTCCTAAATATGTAAAAAAAATCGAAATTTCATTGAGAAATGAAGAAGTTACCTATAGTTGAACTTCTAGGAAAATCCCTCTTTGTAGAGCTCTTCTCCTTGATATCCCAATCCAACAAATCAACAACAAACTGAAATAAAACTCCAATAACAGCAAGTATTAGTATTTAAAACCTAATGGAAGAGATTTGAATGAAAAAGGAAATGGAATGGAATTCTAGGGATTAAATGAAGTAGGAACAAACCTTTTTCTAAACTTGAGCTTTCCTAAAAAGAGGCAACCCTAAAATTAAGAGAGCATTTATAGGGTGGTGTTCCCTAGGATGATATGGTGGCCGGCCAATAATGTCTAGGGCTTAGGGTTTTGGTAATTCTTGGGCTTTGGGCCAATCTACAAGGCTATGAGTTAAATTGATTTATTAAAGGTTCTAAATCATAAGCCATGACTTATGACTTTCTAATTCCTATTGCTAACTAGAGTCTATTGACCAAACCAAGGGTTAGCTTAGGTTAGACTAGAGTCATATAACCTAACCAAGTCCATACTAACTAGGGTTAGATTCTAGGTTGGTCTACAAGGGTTAAAACTAGTCAAAATCAATCTAGTCCAAACAATTCCAAAATAATTCCCATAAATTCAAATAAATTCTAATAAATTTAAATTACCCCAAAAATGTCAAAAATACTCTCAAACTAGAATTGTGGTAGTGACAAATCTACCCTCCTTAAAAGAATTTCGTCCTCAAAATTGAAAGGCGAAATACAACTGATAAGAAGGATAGAAAGTATACCTCACGGTCCAAAAAGATAAGGGTAGCGCTCGTGCATCTCATCCTCCCGCTCCCAGGTAGACTCTCCTGGAGAATGATGCCTCCATGCGACGCATACCAAAGGTATCACCTGGTTCCTCAGAACCTTCTCCCGTCGATCCAGAATCTCCACTGGCTGCTCTGGATAGCTGAGAGAAGGCCCAACCTCAATCTCTGAATGATCGAGCACATGGCTAGGGTCAGCCATGTACCATCTCAATTGTGATACATGGAATACGTTGTGGACGCCCACTAGCACAGGCGGCAAGTCTAGCCTGTATGCAACGTCACCGACTCTCCCGCTGATAACGAAAGGGCCGATGAAGCGTGGGCTAAGCTTCCCGCCTCCACCAAAATGTAACATACCACGAGTCGGAGATATCCTCAAGAAAACCTGGTCTTCGACCTAATCACAAGCAAGGTCTCAATTAATTGTAATAAACAAACATGATCAAAATCACAAACAAACAAACCTAAATCTAATCCTACTCTAATCTGTACCTCAAACTCCAACGGCCTCCGGTGGCTATCGGCCCAGTACCGATGTCTGTCCTATGCCATGTGAAGTCTGTCCCTGATGAGCTTCACCTTTTTTGCTGCGTCAACAACCATCTCTGGCCCCAGTAAAGCCCGCTCACCAACATCATCCCAAGATAAGGGTGTACGGCACCTACGCCCGTACAGAGCCTCGAAAGGTAACATCTCAATACTGGCCTGGTAACTATTGTTGTAAGCAAACTCCACCAAATGAAGATGATCCTCCCAGGAACCTCCAAAGTCCCGGACGCACGTCCGCAACATATCCTCAAGTGTCTGAATAATCCGCTCCGACTGTCCGTCCGTCTGGGAGTGGTATGCAGTACTAAACTTGAGCTGAGTGCCCAAGCTGGCCTGCAGACTCCTCCAGAAATGGGAAGTAAAGCGACTATCCCGATCTGAGACGATACTGATCGAAACTCCGTGAATCCTGACTATCTGCCGCATATACATCTCCGCCAGCCTCTCTGTAGACGTACCCACCTTGAATGGCAAGAAGTGGACCGATTTGGTCAACCTGTCAACGATGACCCAAATCGCGTCTTTTCCTCCTGGAGTACGCGGCAATCCTGATACGAAGTCCATAGTGATATGCTCCTATTTCCACTCGGGAATGGGCAGCGGCTGTAATAATCTACCGGGCCTCTGCCTCTCTGTCTTGACCTGCTGACAGACCAAGCACCTAGCCACGAAGCGAGCCACCTCCCGCTTCATCACTGACCACCAAACATGCTCCCTCAGATCTTGGTACATCTTGTTGGCACCCGGGTGTATAGAGTACTGAGATCTGTGGGCCTCCTGCATAACCTGCTCCCTGAGATCTCTGCTGGGCACACATAATCTGGAACCGTACCTCAAGGCACCATCCTCTACAAGAGAAAACTCGCCCTCCAGCAATCCTGCTCAAACCTGCTCTCGGAGACACCGCAGAGCAACGTCCTCAAACTGTGCTGACTTGATCCTCTCCACCAAGTCTGACTGAATCTGCATGCCCCACATCTGCATCTGCACTCCGGGCATGATCACCTCAATCCCAAGGCTCTCTAAGTCTGCATGCAAATGTCGATCCATGGTCAAACACATGGCCGTCGGATACCTACTCAAGGTATCGACAACCACGTTGGCCTTTCCTGGGTGATACTGAAGTAGGATGTCAAAATCCTTCATCAACTCTAGCCATCTGCGCTGTCTCATGTTCAACTCCTTCTGAGTGAACACATACTTTAAGCTCTTGTGATCTGTGAAGATCTCCACCCTCTCACCATACAGATAATGCTTCCACAGCTTCAGAGCAAATATTACTGCTGCCAGCTCCAGGTCGTGGGTAGGGTAGTTCTTCTCATGGGAACGCAATTACCTGAAAGCATAGGTAATCACCTTCCTATGCTGCTGCAAGACGCAACCCAGCCCCTTCCCTGAAGCATCACTATAAATAGTAAAACTACCTGATCCTGAAGGCAATGTCAGAATTGAAGCTGTCGTAAGCCGCTTTTTCAACTCATCAAAAACTACCTGACACTCCTCTGACCAAACGAACTCAACATCCTTCCGGGTCAACCGAGTCAACGGCTCTGCAACCCGGGAGAAATCCTGTATAAATCTCCGATAATATCCTGCCAGCCCCAGGAAACTCCTGATCTCTGTAACTGATGTCGGCGCTGCCCATGCCTCAACTGCTATAATCTTCTTGGGGTCAACTGAGATACCATCTCCAGTCACTATATGCCCCAAAAAGTCTACCCGGTCTAAGAAGAACTCACACTTGGAGAGCTTCCCGTAAAGCTGCTCCTTCCTAAGAGTCTCCAGCACGATCCTCAAATGCTCCTCGTGCTCCTCCTCAGTCTTGGAATATACCAAGATGTCGTCAATGAACACTACCACAAACTGATCCAGATACTGATGGAACACCTTGTTCATAAGGTTCATAAATACTGCTGGTGCATTGGTTAGCCCATACGGCATAACCAAAAACTCAAACCTCCCGTAACGCATCCTGAAAGCGGTCTTGGGAATATCCTCCCTCTTCACCTTCACCTGGTGATATCCCGACCTCAGATCAATCTTGGAAAATACCCGAGCTCCGCTCAACTGGTTAAAAAGATCGTCGATCCGCGACAGTGGGTATTTGTTCTTGATCGTGAGGTTGTTGAGTGCCCTATAGTCAATACACATGCGTACTGACCCATCCTTCTTCGGCACGAACAATACTGGTGCACCCCATGGCGACAAACTCGAGCGGGGGAAGCCCTTGTCCTGTAGCTCATCCACCTGCTTCTTCAGCTCCACCAGCTCACTGTTGTTCACCCGATAGACATGCTGAGAGATGGGTTCCGCTCCTGGAACCAAGTCTATCGAGAACTCTATGTCTCTGTCTGGTGGCAATCCCGGCAACTTCTCTAGGAAAACATCCATATACTCTGCTATCAAGGGGTGTAGAATCGCCTGCTCCTCGACCGAGACTCCACAGAAGACTCCGCTGCTCTGCTCTGCCTGACGTCTGGAGTACTCGAACTCTGGCTCCCCCGGCACTCTGAAGAGAACTCTACCCCCTCTGCAATCAATGCTGGCGTGGTGCCTGCTCAACCAATCCATGCCTAGTACTATATCGTAGTTCGGCAATAGCATTACGAGCAGGCTCACCTCCAACTCACGGCCTCCCAAAACTACTCTCCGACCCTTACAAACATCACTCACGAGGATAATGCTACCCCCGGTCGTGATCTTGTAAGTCCTAGGCAATGATTCAGCTACGATACCGTGTCTAATCGCAAAAGATACTGATATGAAGCTATACGAAGCACCGAAATCGAATAACGCAAAAGCTGGACTGGAGTAGAGAAGGATCGAACCTGCAATCAGCTCTCCTATTACCTCTGCATCCTCTGCTGCCATGGCGAATCCTCGCCCCTACTGGCCTTCCCTGGCCTGCTGCTGGTGCTGGACGAACCTCTGCTGTATCGGCAGGACTGATCCCCTGCTGGCCTGCTGGAGTCCTGGCTCCTCCTCCCGGGCCTGCTCGTGCTATACGGCACTCCCTCATCTGGTGGTCTGCTGAGCCACACACCAGAAACTGGCCCAGCCTCTTCCGATACTCATTGAAGACATGCCCAGGCTTCTTGTAGTAGGCACAAGTGATACCCTGTCTCTGACCCTGCTGGTGCTGTCTCGGCTTCTGCTGCTGATGAACTGGCCTCTGCTGGATCGGTTGCGACTGAAACTGCCTCGGCTGTTGGTGCTGAAAGTGGAGCCTCTTGGCCAGGCCTCCACTGCTGCTGCCCCCAACTAGGTCTTGCCCTCTCTTGAGCCTAAGCTCAAGATCATCCTCTGCCAATAAGGCTCCTGTCAAGATCTCCTCAAATATGGCATCCCGGTTGCCCTTGGTCAGGGACTTAACCTCCTTGACTAGACCCTTTCGGAACCTCTGGGCCTTCGCCGTCTCGCTCAAGCCCTCTACAAACCTGCCGAGGCGGCCGAACTCCCCGACGTACTCCACCACTGAAAGGCTCCCCTGGACTAGGCTCTCGAACTTCGTCTACAAGGCTCTGAGTGCTGAATCTGGGAAGAACTTCTTCTTGAAGAAGCCTTTGAACTGCTCCCAAGTCTGCCCAGCTACCCCCCCCTGGGGTCTGACTGATACCAGGTGCGAGCAAGATCTCGCATCCGGCTAGCTGCAGCCACAATCTGAAGATCTGCTGGTATCCTGGCCAGGCGGAAGATCTCCTCTATATGCTCGATCCACTCATCGGCATATAGGATCCCCTCTGTCCCCAGAAAGTCTCTGGGCTCATCTTCTGAAACTGCTCAATTCCCGGTGTCCTCGGCTGATGGACCACTGGTCGAGCTGCAACCGTCGTAAGGGCCAACTCTATGCCCCTGTCCTGTCGAGCCAGCTGCCGGTCCATGAACTGCTGGAAGTATGCGAACATCTGTGCTGCGTCCACATGTCCTGTAGGCGGTGGCTGTTGGAAAGGATCCTCTGGGATGACCGGATCTTGTCTCCGAGCCGGTGGAAGTATACCCCCTGCTGCTACTGTCGAGGTCTCAATACGAACAGATGTCAGGAGCTGCAGTCCCCTGGCCCCGCTGTACTGGCTGGGAGGTAGAAGTCCCCTCCATAGCATCCCCATGAATGGTACGCTGCGATCGAGTCTCTATCATCCTGAAGATAGACAAACAAGAGTATAAATTTTTGAGAAAGAAGCAAAATAACAAAGGCGGACAGTTAAAATTCAAAGGATCAGCTGACAATAAGGATTTAGATAGCAATAAAAGAAATTTTTCCTAAAGTGATTGAGTACCTTAAAATTAATGTCCTATATCTTACTGCAGGCTGTAGTTATACTCTAGTTTGAATACCACTACACTTCTAGTCTAGACCAGCATGGGCCACCACTAAAAACGTGTCACGACCCGCACCCTAGAGTAAGGGCACGAGACGTGGGTACGTCCAGCCTACGCCGCAGTGTCGGCAGTAGAACGCTGTCCTAGGTCAACATACATCTAGCAATATATCTCTAAACAGTTTATACTCCCCGAATGGGGGTGACATAGCAGTAAATGAACTCAATCACAACTAAGGAAGAGATAGCACAATATGAAATAGAACTCAAGGAAAAATAGATAAAGTAGTCTAAGATAATCCCAGCAAATATCCAGAGGTACATGGTCTCAGATACTGAATGAAAGAATATATACAACTGTCACCCCCGTTTCCCGTAAATCGTAATTATACTCGAAGTTGGATTTTGGCATGTATCTTATTTTCTTGACTAGCGGATTTTGGATTTCTCGTACATTGGTTCTCGACCCGGCTTGGTTTATTTTATGGAGAAGGATTGGTTTGGTTTGGTTTATTTTACATTGGAACACCTTAGCCTATGCTCCTCCCTCATTTCCACCACAACCACCCTCTTTATTATCTCTACCTACCTTTCTCTCTCCTCATAACTCTCTCATTTATTTCTTCATCTTCTTCTTCCTTCCTCCACACAACACCAACACCCCTTAGGCAAGTGCACCTTGCCACCACTTGAGAACTACTCTTTATTTGTCCATTAGCTAGATTAGGCCATGGTGATCAACATTAGAACTTGACATTTTATGATTTGGAGTCTCCATTGTTCTAGATCTAAGTTTCTTCTATTTTCGGTTTTGCATGGTTTTGATCTATTTAAGTTGTATTTTTATGGGTTTTGATGTTCTTATGTTGGAGAGAATTGAATTTCACCCAAGATAGAACTTTGCAAAGTTGGATTTGGACTTATTTTGACCAAGTTATGGACTTTTGAAGCTTTGGGTTCAACCCATGGAGTTCTTGCTGATTTGGAGAAGACAGTGAGCAGTGTACGCGAGCTTTTTAGCTTGCGCCATTAAGCTGCGCGCGCTCTTTAGCGCAGCGCAGTCCGATCCATACGCTGCCTTTTGGGAGCGTATGTCTTGCATACGCTCACTTGGGTGACAAGGAGTCGTATGGAGTTCACACGCTGCCTTGATGAGGAGTCGTATGGAGTTCATATGCTGCCTTGATGAGGAGTCGTATGGAGTTCATACGCTGCCTTGATGAGAAGTCGTATGGAGTTCATACGCTGCCTTAATGAGGAGTCGTATGGAGACCATACGCTGCCTTTTGGGAGCGTATGTCTTGCATACGCTCACTTGGGTGACAAGGAGTCGTAGGGACCTCATACGCTGCCTTTTGAGGCGTATGGAGTACTTGCACTGAGCGTATGACTTTTGTACTGAGCGTATGGCCTTTGGCTGACTTGGTCTTATGTCAGCATGTCAGATTTGGTTTTATTTTCCTTAAGCTTGGCTCTTCTATAGCCCTGTATATTGATATTTTATTAGATATTTTACGCCCATTTTATATCCTTACGCCTTTTGTCATGAACTTGATAATCATGAATTTATGTAATATGTTTGGAAAGGATAACTGAGCCTGACACGATAGTGACCCAGTGGTGCACTCCTGACATGAGTAACCTGACATGACCTGATAGTGGCCGTCGTGGCGCACTCCTGACTAGTACACTTAACCTGATAACCTAACATGCTATATCTTGATAAGCTGTTGCGACGGCTACTTGACATGATATGACCTGTATAATAACCTGGACACCGTGGGCGATTGTGCTTGTATAAATAAACCAGTCCTGTTTTGCATCATGTCTAGGACAGGGACTCCTGAGTACCACGGTCAGGAGTACCTACTAAAATGGACTAAGGCTAATAACTAGACTAATACATTAGTCATGACGAGATCTCTCAGCTACATGTAATCCCGTTACCTGGGCACGCCTTGGGATCTGTAGCCTGCCGTCGAGTAGGGCACATTTCCAGCACACTGTCATGTGTTGCACCCTTCAAGCTACCTAAGGGTACATTCGTTTCCTGGACGATGTACCCACCTGAATTCAACTCTAATCTTTTAACTCGGGTAACCTGGATGGTCTGCAGGGCTTGTGGCTGTGGAATAATCTTACTGCATCTTGTTAGTAATTAGGCTTGTGACAACCCTAGTTAGTTAAAGTATCAAGCCGTAATTCTTGCTTGGCCGTGAAATGATTGGATGGAGTCTAACCAGTCTAGTCTTGCCCTGATCCTGTTCCAGATTGCTGCATGACCAGAATGCTTGCATTTATTTTACCGATAAATGGTGAGAATTCCAAGTTCTGTTCAGACGAAGGGTTACAACCCCGGTCCTTGTTTGGTTTACGGGTTGTAACCTGGTTATCTGAATAGTTCTATGGTTATCTCGTCGTATATCATCCTGGTGTATTTTTTTTATTTCCAGTTCTTACTTTTATTTATATCTTGTGCTGATTGCTGGTTTTAGTTCTTAAGTGAAGCCTCCTTTGTGGCACTTGCTCTTTCTGGGGTCTGACCCAGCTGGTTTTGTGTGGCCAGATTTCGGAACAGCTCCAGAGGATCTACCGACCTTCCTGCCAGATGGTGAACACTAGAAGGAATCCCGGCAACGAGTGGGTTTTATTTTGCTCTTCCACTCTCTTGTAAAAATATTCTTTTGAGGCGTTTAGCCGACGAGCACCTGTTTAGCTCGATTGCACTTACTTACTGTCTGCCTACGGGCTGTAACATGATTAACAGATCCTAGGGTTGATCATGTATGACTGAACTCTTGCTAGTCCTGACATTTTGTAACGACTAGCTTCATGATCAACTGAATATGTAATGTTTGGGACGCCTTACTATTGTATATTTAATGATCATACATCTTGTGACTTTTACTTACTTGCTTGTGATGAGACACTAGGCTTGTTCATGACCTTAAGAGCTGTTGGCTTGTAGATAAACCCTCATGTATCTAAACAGCCGTGACCGTATAGCGAGATGGATTCCATTTTATATACGTAGCTGGCTATGTCTGCCCCCGCTCTCCAGTATTCTGGTTCTGGGGCGTGACAACAACTCAGAGCTCAGAACAGAATAAAGTCTAGCTAAACAGTCTCAAGACAACATAAGATAAGATAAGCCTAACTAAACTAGTCTAGGCAATGGGGGTGAAGTCCTCAGCTAGAGGTGGGTCCTCCTGAGAGTCCAGCTCGCAAGTGTCGTCTAGGGATGCCCCGTAGAAGGTATCCACACAGGCCTCCTCCTCGTCCTCTGTAATATTTTCAACAGGTCCAGTCAGGACAGGAGCGAGTACAGTACATCTTAACAGTTCATAGTAGGTTAGAAAAATATAATCATGCAGTAAAGTAAGATACTAGTACTGAAAGAAATGCTGTATGTAAACAGAGAGAGACTGTAATCAAAATATCTACTATAAATAGAGACTAACAGTGGCTAGTGAGTCAAAGTACAATATAGACATGTAAATGGCATAGGAGATTCTGATAAGATACTATGGAAGAGATTCTGATAAGATACTACTTGGGTAATATTCACATGTCTACTTCTACTCCCCCGTACCCCCAATCAATACACAAGGATCCAACCAGGTTATGTTATGATTCCATGCAAAGGCCCCCGAAGGGTGATACATGGATGTCCCATAAATGGGGATTCTAGGAGATTCTAGGATACCCAGTAAATAGGATAAGAGATTCTAGGAGATTCTGTGATCATAAGAGTATATGTCACAAATGATCAAAGAACCAGTAAAGCATAGTGATACACGATGTAAGTGAAACGCACAGAACATGTAGTACCCGATGCTCCCTAAGGATAACATCTCAAGAAGGGATCCATATAGTACCAATCCGTGTGACCAACGTGACAGTACAAGTAACGTAATTTAATGCAGGAAATAATTCTAAGCAGGATATGAAATGATCAGAGAATGTACTCGCCTAGTATCTGAGTGTCCAATATGAAAGTACTGTCCGAGGAGTGGTGTCTGGCTCCTAATCAGAACATCACAAGTCACAACAAGTCCAAAATGGTATAATGAAGTCCTACTATGCATTCTACATGAATCTAGGTCAATCTAGGCCAAAGTCAACTCTTGGTCAACTCTGGTCAACCCTAGAAGTCAAACTTGGTCAAACTAGGTCGAACAAGTCTAAACTAGGTCAAACTAGTCTATACTAGACTACATTAGTCTATACTAGGTCACTCAACCTATACAAGCTAGTACACAACACTACTAGGCTATCTAAACCAACTACACATGTTAGTTGGCATTCCTACACATTACCTATATGTGTACATTACATAGGTTATAGTGCAACTATTAGGAAACATCACATTATATATATATATATATATATATATATATATATATATATATATATATATATATAGGCTCAACATATATATAGGTAAACATTACATATATTATTATCTATACTACTATATACACAAACCTACATATATGTACCCACATATCTACATAATACATAATACATACACAACTTGGCATTTATGATATAATAGAGAGAGAGAGGGTGTATGTGTGTGTATGAGAGTTAGGTAGGGTGGCTGTGTAGTGTGATAGAGAGTGTGGTGATAATGTGTAGTGTGTGGAGAGGAGGGAATGATGTGGGAGTGTAGTGAGTGAAACATATCATGTGTGTGTGTGGGATGAAGAGTGAGCTATGAGTGAATAATCTGGAATACAGTGGCAGTGTGTGTTTGTAATTGGTGTTCAGTGTGCAAGCTAAAGTGTGTGAGAGAGTGTACTGGACTGAACAGGAATTGGACATAGAAGCCTCATCCAATCTCAGATTTCAGCCATAATATCAATTTCCAGATTTTTAATCTAACAAACTCCAAAACAGCCCCAATTTCGACCCACACATGGAACACATATAGGTGCACATCATGAGGTCTAAAACAAGACTAATTAACAGTGTAAACGGGTTAAAAAAATGATGTCAAGTTCATATACAAAAACCTGAAAATGCAAGACTGAATGCCCAGTTTCCAGTTTTTCATTCTAACCTATTTCGATTCCCATATACCACCAATCAATCTAAAAACTTAACCACAATTAGATTACATATAGGAGAATAGTATCAGGGTCTTAAAGATGTAATTTAATAGCATTTAAAAGGTTAATAAACCAACCAAAGTTCGATTTAAACAGAAGGAACACTGAATGAACACATGGTATCAGGATTAAACTAAGAAATGAGAATTTATCAATTAAAATAAACTAAACACCAATATAGAGGTTGGTAATGTATATACCCATAGTGTACGTATCCAACAGTGTCATTGTGTCCAAGCACGAGGACATAAACGTGTCCAAACAAGAGAAAACTCAAATCGGGCACAACAGTGCACTGTCCAGTGCACTGTCTCGTTTACACGTGCACTCGTGTCGTGCACACGATACAGGAAACAACGTGTCTTGTGGTCACCCACCTAGATAGCCCACCTATAGGACTACCCCATAGGCTAACTAGCCAGTGTCCACGTCGTGTCTGTGTCGGGTACGAGAGCCGTATCAGTGGAGGGAAAAAACCAGTACACAGTGTCAGGCAAATCCCCGTACGATGGCGATTACTCTCTCGACACGCCACGTGGACACGTGAGACTTGACACGTGGCATGTCAGTTATTGCCCCATGGCGTGTGTCGAGTCTCGCGTGTCCTGGTTGCGTGTCGTGTCCGCTACAGCCCCCGAGTGGCAGGGGATCAAATCCGAGCGCGCGCGCGTGTGTGCACCGCGTGTCCACGCATCGATTCCGACATGACCCGACACAAACTCCACCTCAGAGTAACAGAAATCAATAAGCAAATACAAAACCTAGATTCCTATTCAAAAACATTGCACAAAAAGAATCAAATGCCCTTTGAGGCATTTCGACAAACACTTAATGAACAGGTCTGATACGTGTCCAAAACGGACACAAAACCTATAAAACTCGACACGAAACTAATGCAAACACTTAGGGGAATCCTAGGGCTTCCTGAATATGTAAAGAAATCAAAATTTCATTGAGAAATAAAGAAGTTACCTATGGTTGAACTTCTAGGAAAATCCCTCTTTGTAGAGCTCTTCTCCTTGATATCCCAATCCAACAAATCAAAACAAACTGAAATAAAACTCCAATAACAGCAAGTATTGGTATATTAAAACCTAATGGAAGAGATTTGAATGAAAAAGGAAATAGAATGGAATTCTAGGGATTAAATGAAGTAGGAACAAACCTTTTTTTTCTAAACTTGAGCTTTCCTAAAAAGAGGCAACCCTAAAATTAAGAGAGGATTTATAGGGTGGTGTTCCCTAGGATGATATGGTGGCCGGCCAATAATGTCTAGGGCTTAGGGTTTTCGTAATTCTTAGGCTTTGGGCCAATCAACAAGGCTATGAGTTAAATTGATTTATTAAAGGTTCTAAATCATAAGCCATGACTTATGACTTTCTAATTCCTATTGCTAACTAGAGTCTATTGACCAAACCAAGGGTTAGCTTAGGTTAGACTAGAGTCATATAACCTAACCAAGTCCATACTAACTAGGGTTAGATTCTAGGTTGGTCTACAAGGGTCAAAACTAGTCAAAATCAATCTAGTCCAAACAATTCCAAAATAATTCCTAAAAATTCCCATAAATTCAAATAAATTCTAATAAATTTAAATTACCCCAAAAATGTCAAAAATACCCTCAAACTAGAAATGTGGTAGTGACAGTCTCAGAACTTACCTAAATCATACGATTAAAAAAAGATGGCATACAGGATCATGGCATATGGTGGTAGTGAAAGTCTCATCTAGGTATACTAGTCATGCTAACCAAAAGGGTCATAGGGTATCAAACATACAAGCAATCGGGGTTGTTAAACTGGAAAAGATACAGAAATAACAAATTATCAAAGCTGTAAGACAGTCTACCATCCTATATAAAAACTGGTACTTATCAAAAAATAAAATAAGATAACTACCAATTATCTATAAAGGGGTACTATTCAAAAAAAAAATCAAAATCAAAAGTTAAAGAATGAAAGTCAATTGCATTGAAATCCAATCACAATATATATAGAGAGAGAGAGCGTTAGAGAAGGAAAAGCTAGCATTATGTAAAGGTTATGGGGTTAGTGTGTGTATGGGTGTATGTAGACATGTTCATAGGGTTAGATAGTAGACGTGTGTGTGTGTGTGAAATATACATGAAAGTGTATAGGAGGATTTAGATTTCAAAACAATAACTATCAAGTTACACTACTCATGGCATATTGATTAAACAATCTATAATGCACAACCTATTTACTCATAACATGCATGGCTAACCATATATATACATATATCTATATGTATAGAGAGGTAGAGATTTAGTTATGTGTCTATACATTATAACATGTATGCATAAACTATATATATATATATATATATATATATATATATATATATATATATATATATATATATATACCTATATAGATATATGAACATAACATAGAGATGAAGGGTTAGGTTTACATGGCAGTTGTGAACATTAGTGCACATTAGTGTAGAGTCTCAAGAGTACAGGGGTTATAACTTAAAATAAAGGGTTCAATCATTCAGTTCAGTTTAACATTTCATATTAAATCTGAAATTGAACTAAACATTTAAAATCAATGTGAAAAAAAGTTAACATGTATTCAGTTTTAGGATTTTGGAGAAATTCGAACATCAAACCAACCCAATGTTTATCACAACCTAACATGTAAGAATATGAAACCTAAATTTATATCCCCGCATACCACAATGTATATAGCTCAAAATATTACATTTAAAACAACAAATTGAACTAACATTTAAAATCTAGTATTAAGGGTTAATATGCACACAGTCTTAGATTTGACAAATTCAAACACAAAACTCAACCAATATTTTTTGAATTGAAGCCTTATGTATAACATACATGTGCAGTGATGTAAACATAACTAATGACATAAAATTTATATTTAATTTACGAATTTAAGCTGGAAAAAGCAGAAAACTAGAAATATTAGAGTTTTGACAATTTATACATCAACCACATATTAATGTATTTAGATAGGTGGGAAATCAAGTGTAGCATGCATACGTGTCAGGCAAAGAGTCTGCGTCCACTATATATATTCTCATGTCCCAATATAAAAATCAAATTCTACATCAAGACCAACATTTAGATTCCTACCAAGATTGCAAAGTAGGTGATTGGTGTAATCAAGACAGTTTTATTATTATTATTTAATACAAGAATAGCAAGAAGGAAATAACAATGAAATATGTTCTGCTTATTTGTTTAAAAGAAGGAACCATTTTTAAACCAGAGCTATAATATCAAATCCAACATAAGTCTAGCAAATCATCGATTCATTATTTAAGAAAAAATTCATAGTAAGAAGTTACACAAAGGTTTACAAAAGCAGCTAAAGCTACTCCTAAGTTAAATAATGAGAAGCAAAACAAACAAAAAATAATAATTAATTTTTTTGAAGGACTGAAACAAAAGTAGAGAAAACATGTTCGAAAAAAAAATTTAAGGTACAATCTGATAATCATATACGTCTTCCTAAAATTATGTTGTCAGAATTCTGCCACGCCAATAAGCATAGCTGCAATAAACGATAGATTCCATAATAAGGCATACACCCTATAATCATGTTATCTAGAATTCTTACCACGCCACCCGGTATGGCTGTAAGAAAATCTAGATTTCATAACTAAGATAGTATAGCTATATCAGGCTCTACGTCCTTGTCATGCTAGCAAATATGACTGTAATAAATTCTAAATTCCATAATAAAGTAGACTTTTACCTTTCTCACTGTCCTTATCAAGTATGTTATCAGGTTATACCTTAATTCCAAAAAAATATACATATACATATAATACAAACTCAAATTAACAACTAACATCAAGATTCAAAATTCAACAATCTTCCATCAAAATCAATAAATACAAACTCAAATTCAACAATAATCCATCAAAATCAAATTCAACAACAGAAAGTAAAGATAAATCAAATCAAGGGAAGAGAGTTTTCAAATCGAAGTTAAAATAAGATTCTGAAGGATCATCCCAGGAATCTCTTAAGGGATCCTAATTGTGATTGAGTACCTTCAAAATATATCCTAATCCTACTGCAGGCTGTAGTGGTACTCTAGTTCGAATACCACTACATAAACTCGACCTGCATGGGCTACCACTAAAACGTGTAACGACCCGCACCCACCGTGAGGGTACGAGTACGTAACAGCGCCCAGCCTATACCGCAGTGTCGGCAGTAGAACGCTGTCCTAGGTCTCATGCATCTAACAGTATAAGGCTAAACAGTTTATACACCCCGAATGGGGGTGACATAGCAGAATGTAAACTCAATCATCTAAGGTAGAGCATAATGGAAGATAGATAAAACATGAAATCCAAAAGAGATACAGCAGATAAAAGTCTAAGTGTCTAAGATACACAAACCCAAAAATACACCTCAAAGCTCAAATACAGTAATCCATAAAGTAAATACAACTCCAGACAACTGAAATAGCTATCTAAACAACATCTAATGTGTCTCCTCTAGGCTAGCAGGCAACCTCCAGGCTATTTGTAAAATTTATCAACAGGTCCAGTCAGGACAGGAGCGAGCACAATACATCTCAACAGTTCATAGCAGGTTAGAAATATAATCATGTAGTAAAGTAAGATACAGGTAGTGAAGGAAATACTGTATATAAACAGAGAGAGAACTGTAATAGAAATATCTACTATACAATAGAGAACTAATAGTGGCTAGTGAGTCAGAGTACAATATAGACATGTAAATGGCATAGGAGATTCTGATGAGACACTATGGAAAGATTCTGATGAGATACTACTTAGGTATTATTCACATGTCTACTTCTACTCCCCCGTACCCCCAATCAATACACAAGGATCCAACCAGGTTATGTTATGATTCCATGCAAAGGCCTCCGAAGGGTGATTCATGGATGTCCCATAAATGGGGATTCTAGGAGATTCTAGGATACCCAGTAAATGGGATAAGGATTCAAGGAGACTCTGTGATCATAAGAGTATATGTCACAAGTGATCAATGAACCAACGAAGCATAGTGATCCGCCATGTAAGTGAAACGCACAGAACATATAGTACCCGATGCTCCCTAAGGATAATATCTCAAGAAGGGATCCATATAGTACCAATCCGTGTGACCAACGTGGCAGTAACAAGTAAAGTAATTTAAAGCAAAAAATAATTCTAAGCAAGATATGAAATGATCAGAGAATGTACTCGCCTGATATCCTGAATGTCCGAAGAGAATATACTGTCCGAGGAGTGGTGTCTGTCCCCTATAGAACAGTACAAGTCACAACAAGTCTAAAATAAGGAAATAGACTGCTACAATGCATTTACAAGAAGTTTGGGGTCAATCTAGGCTAAAGTCAACCTTTGGTCAACTATAGTCAACTAGACTAGTCAAACTAGGTCAACTAGGTCAAACCTAAACCAAACAAGTCTATACTAGTCTAACTAGTCTATTTTAGGCCTAATCAAGACTAAACAAGTCTAACTAAACTCTCACTAGGCAAACACACACCATTGGCTAAGAGTCCTAGGCTATAGGCTATATCATGCCTAAGCCAAACCACAAACACATATACACATAACAATATATATATATCTAATATATTGTAGTACACTCATAACATATAGGCTACCTATATGTATATGCATCACTATTCACATATTCATATACATAGATATATATAGGAAAGCTATATATATAGGCTCATACATATATAGAGAGAGAGAGGTAAAAGAGTAAGTGAGTATGTGTGTTTGGCATGTGTGTGAAAGGATATGTGTTAATATTCTAAAATTTAGTGATAGGTAGGTGTATGTGACATGAGATACATGATGTCAAAGGGTGTATGAATGCATGTGTGTAAAAGGTTATAGGTTAACTCAGTTTATAGAAATACATACATACATACATACTTACCTTGTATACATGCATACATACATATCATGTATATTACATTTACATGATACATACATGTATACTTGTATTATATACTTACATTCATGCATATTAGATACTTGTATTTATATTAACATATTGCAAACATTCATTTCATTCATGCATCTATGTATTACCTACATATTTTATACATATACATACATTGTATATTCATATCATTTCATACATTAACATAGAGACATACAAACATGCACACATCATATATTTTATACCTTGCATTACCTTACATATCATGTTATATATTATCATTCATTTTTTTCATATATTATATTATCTTTAAGTTGAATACATCATATATGGATACAATACATTATCTTGCATGCTTGCATTCATATATTATATTCTATATTACCTATATACATGTATTTCCTCCATTCATTCATGCTTGCATCATATACTCTACATTACCATACATGTTATCATTATATATTATATTACAATATTTATACATTATGCATTCATATCTATCATTACATATATCTTGCATTCATATCTAGCATTCATTATATACTTTCATGCATACATTGTATATCATTCTTTCATTCATGCATTGCTTATATGCATTATATTAATTGCATTCCTACATGCTTGCATTCAACCATATATACATTAATGTAAAGAGAATATATATTATATATATATCATTTTATTTATCTAACATATCATGCATTACATACTCTATATTCATTTAATATCCATACTACATAGGCTCATAGGTTACACAAAATACATATATCGTATAGTCACTCTTCTACTTAAAATCAATACTGTACCAATTGGGCATTCACTAAATTCTAGGATTAAAGTATGTCGTAGCCCTTTGTGTTAGCTTTTTGAAACTTTAAACGGATCGCATTTTCGTGTCCGAAAGCTCCCGAAATCGCGAAAATACCGAAACACGATCGTTTTTCGTACAGCTGACACTCAAATAATTCTACAGAAAGTTACAGAAAGAATTTGGATTATTAAAATATATTTGGAAAGCTAACTTGGATATAGTTTTTTTTTAAAAACGGAAGATAAATCGGAGTTCTAAGCTAAAAGTTATGACATTTCTAAGTTGCCATGGTTAATAAAAACGTGGATAAAATTTATGACGGATTTGACAAAAGTACGCATATAGGCCAAGATACTTAGATACAAACATAGGTATGTTTGCCATGAAATATAAAAGAGCAGAACAATTATCGAAGGACTGGACTTTTACTTCACGTTACAAACTCACTTGTATAAAGAAAGCCTAGGGACGAAAACCTAGGTACAGCAGTCTAAGTACAATTATTTATTTTAGATTCTGGGGGAGGACGATAGAGGCTCGGGAAAGCGACGGCAGATCTGCCTTACTCCTTGGACGATCGGTATGCAGCCTTGGCTCCAGAAGATTGCTTGGCGTTGGAAGAAATGCTCTCTTTGCACTCTCTCTGCTTCTTCTCTTCAAGTATTCTGGTGCTCTCTGATCTCGAAAAGGGGTCTTTTCCTGTTTGTATGTGTGCGTATGTATATGTTGCAAGGGAATGGCACCCTGCTATTTATAAGAATGGGGGGACATCATTAGGGTTTACAATGATTGCCCCTTAAAGTGGCGGCGGCCTGTTGATTGATCAATCTGGGCCATTAATTTTGAGTGTAATAGATCTGGGCCATTGATATGGATTATGCCAAATCCGCCCAGTAATTAATGCTGATTGGAATAAATCTTCCTGGTGATGATTTGCTGATGTCTGCGAATCTGAATGAATATGTTTAATTCATTCTCCTGCCACGTGTCCCAGATTATTGGGATTTGACCCAATCTTTGATTACAGTAAATCTGGGAAATTGATTGGCTTTATGACACGTGTCCTGTGAGTCACTGAGCCACATAAGGATTAGGCCGCATAAAGTTTGAGCCGCATAAGCCTGGCTACGTGTCAGGGCAGCTTGGGGAGTGGCCCCCGAATCTTCGAACCACATGATAATCTGGACCATATAATGGGTAGTGAGCCGCATGGAGATGATCCTTGTGAGCCGCATAGGGCTGTTTCGATCTGGGCCGCATAGGGCAACTTCGGCCTGAGCCGCATGGGGAGTCTCCGCTCGAGCCGCATATGACTGTCCACGTGTCTAGGCTGCGTGGTATTTTCTGGATCTCGGGGGGTTGTGCCAGAGATTTTTTTGATTTCCTAGGATTCTGTCATTATGACAGAGTCATAATTGCCTCTTTGTGTCAGGCCTGTCCTTTTGTCAGAGAGGTCAGCCGTCAAAGTAATTAATGCAGTATTGGGCGGAGGGGAAAACTGTTTGCAAGCCACGTGTCCTCTCTTCTGAGCCGCATGAAACGTCTTGAGCCGCAGAGTCCCTCGTGCCGCATAAATCTTTGAGCCGCATGGGCTATCTGGGCCGCATGGGGTTCCCTGGCCGCATGGATCTTTCTTTATTATTTTCCATGCTTCTACAAGGTATCCAAATGAAACTCATTCTAACCATCCTAACTAAGATCAATCCACTCTCTAACCATTATAAAACTGAATTTAAATATCTATTTAAACTATTATCATACATACATACACATGGGGTATCCTAATTTGGGATCTATCAAGTAGGACACAAGACACATATCTAAAATCCTCAAGAGAGCTCCAAATGGCCTCAAATTTGAATCTAAATGGGACACATGCATAAGGATGCATCCTACGAATTCAAAACTAATTTATATGCAAAGGAAATCGATTTAGAGGATGGGTTTTACCTATTGGGAGTGGAATCCCAATAAAATCCTTTAGGACACGGCTCCGATACGAAGATCCCTCAAAGTGGACACTCCTCCTTGCACTTCTCTTCCAATCCTTGGTAGCACCCTTTCCTTAGAGAATGAGAATGATTAAGGGAAGGTTTGGTGAAGGAGATTTGATTTGGAGATCAAATCAATGGGAAGGCTCTCTAAAATTGGGGAAGAACAAAAAGAAAATAAAAGAGGCAAGATTGGAATGAATGAAATGAATCATTCTCTCCTGAAGGTGGATACCATAAAGAGTCCATTAGGGCTAATGAAAAATGTCCTAATTGCCCCTCTCTAGTCTCATATGGTTAAGTCTAGACTAAGTTCAAGTTTGGGGTCAAAATGATCTAGTTTTGAGTCTCTAACTTAACCATTCTAACATGATAAAAATTAGTTTAATTAACTAACTTAATGTTGGGTCTTGTGAGCCATGTTTAACTTAATATTGGGTCACATCTAGAGTTCAAGCTACCCGGGTCACAATACAAGTCGGAACGAGACGAAACTCAAACCTGACTAAACAAATCCAATAGAAACAATATTAAAAATATAAAATTTTCCCAAAATATTAAAATATGAAAAATGACCAAAATCATAATACATCAATTTAAATATATTAAAATAATCTAAAATTCACCAATTAATCAAAATCCTAAATAATTTAAAAGTCACAAAATGACCAAAATACCCTTAGCCTAAAAAGTTGTAAATAGTCATTCTAATCACATGGTTAGGTCCCCATGGTTAGTCTCTAAGCTTAGCAAAACTAGGGATTAACTAGTTAACCATTAAAATCAGAATTTAATATTTTAAATAGTTTTAAATTGATTAAAAAATTACCAAAAATCACAACATGAGTTAAATCTTATTATCGATTAATCAAAATTATAAAAGTTCAAAATTACCCTCATTTTAGAAAAGTGGGTGTTACAACACCTTTTTCTCTTGTGTATGGTTGTGAAGCAGTTCTACCTTTAGAATTTCAGATCCCATCCCTGCGGATTGCCATCGCCAACGAGCTCGCTACAGAGAACAGTGATCTCCTTCGACTTCAAGAATTAGAAGCGCTCGACGAGAAACGGTTATTGGCTCAACAGCATATTGAGTTATATCAAGCCCGAATCTCAAAAGCTTTAATCGTAAAGTTAAGGTCAGAGCTTTTCAGAAAGGAGAACTGGTTCTAACCGTCAGACGTCCTATGACCATGACTCATATGACCAAGGGCAAATTCGACGCGAAGTTGGAAGGTCCATATATTGTGAGCAAAGTCTTCTCAAATGGAGCCTATCAACTTACAGAGTTGGACGGTCGAGTTGCAATGATGCCTATCAATGGCAAATTCCTTAAAAAGTACTATATATGAATGTAAAAGGAATTTCTTGTAAATATGACAAACAGTTCATAAATAAAATTTTATTTTATTTCATAATAAATGGTGTAACAAGATATCATGTACAAGGATCACTATCGTCCTTCTTGAAGACAGGACGAGGACCACTACCGTCTTTGTCAAAAATGTAATCGACAAAAGAGTCGAGAACATCCTTGCTCGAACCCGCCAGAAATTTGCAAGCGGCCATCCTCATGGCTTCCTCCTCATCCGTCGTCCCTGGTTCAAGTAGGAAGTCCAAGATATCCCTTGGTGGCTTTGGTGCAGACGAACCTTCGCCCGCCTCTGTCTGCTTGGGCTGGGTCATCTCGACTGGACGTTCTTCAGTAACCGCTTCAACCTTCGGGGCGATCTCAGCCTTCTTGGATGCATCTTCAGACGACATTTTTGTGTTGAAGAGTGAAAGTGATCATTCCATTTCAATTTCTGTTCTATTTATAGGCAAAATTCTTAAAACATCGAAGCGACGCGTTCTTCGCAACATTCATTACATTCATCCGACGGTTCACCGTTCATTCCATACATCTGACGGTTCACCCGTTCATTCAATTCATCTGACGGTTCTTCCGTTCATTCCAACGATTCATTTCGTTCATACACTTTGACGATTCATCCGTTCATTCATATCAGCAACTTGTCACGTATTTATTTCTGATTAAGTTGTCTATCGAAATAATGATATTCAACGAATTATATTCTGTCATGTCCACATTACCTCTGAACGGATATAATGAATATAATTATTTTCTAAATCAAGAAATATATCATGTCCTGAACCTCTGAATATATTTTCCATCGCTATTATTTATATCCTTAATGGGATATGCAAAAAATAATAGAGCCACAAAAATAATGTCTTTTTATTGATCAAATTAAAAGGCATTACAAAAAGATATATCATAAAGAAAAAAAAAGTACAAAAGGTTTTCCTTCACTCAATTGGTGGGGTCATCAAACTAGCCATTTGCTGCTTCAATGCTTGGAGTCGTCCTTCACGCGAATCCAACACCCGCCTTCTAGCTTCCGCCATTCTAGATTCATCATCAAAGGATGGCAAAGTCACTAGACGGCGAGCGACTTCATCTTGATGGGAAGTGACAAACTCATTCTTCTCGTGGGTTAGAATGTCTAGTTGCTGGACGGCAGCTTCATGCTGTATCGTCTCTTCCTCAAGAGCAAGCTGAACAATTTTCAACTCTTCCTCAAGACAAGCAAACTCTGCTTTCAGCTCAGCAACCTTCTTCTCTTTTTCTCCAGCAGCAGATGCTAATGTCTCCATCCGAGAATCATACTCTGAAGCCTTTGTGGCATAAGTATCCAAAAAAGTCTAGAAAGCAGCTTTTGTGACTTTAGCTTCGCGAGTCATCCTTTCAAACTCAGTATTCATTAGGGGCTCTATCTCCCCGCGATTAAGATCTTTATAGACCTTAATTGATGCCTTCAGCTCATCCAGTATGTGTTCAAGATAGGCGGCTTGAGCTTCATCACCTTGACTTCGGATAGCACCTATCAGATAAGTAGTTGGGGTTCTAACGGTGATGAAACCAACATTCTCTCTTTCCATTACCCTTTCTACTAAGGGTCCTAAGGAAGTGAAGAAGAGGTTGGTGAAGGAACCAATTATAAATTTGTTAGTAGCCGCTGCGCCAGGTGTAGCAACTACTCCTGTGGAAGTTGAAGCAGCAGATGCTTGTACAGCTGGACGTTCAGCTTCTTAAACATGAGTTGAGGTCTCTCTAGACAAGGGAGCCATGGTGGAGCTAGTCGCCCCTCCCAGATGTTCCTCTGCAAAATCAAATAAACACCATCAGTTTGTTGTCATTAACGATTATCAAAAAGGATCAAAAATAAGGGCAAGCTTACCATTGCTGGGTTTAGTGACGAGTTTGTCGTCTGTTGACATGGGTTGCAGCCTAGCAGAGGTAGCTTCAGACATTACTACTGCCTGACTACTTCCTGCTTCGGAGCCGCCTGAAAAATGTCGGCTGCTGCTAGCTATCGCTGTTGTTGGCACTATATCAGTGTATACTGGAGGAATTGGAAAAGATTGAATTTCTGCATAAATGAAAGATAAGATGTCAGTTATTTAATCTATAAAAGAAGATTATCAATATCAGCCAATACCTCTTGGATCAGTGACAGTAGCTTCCTCCGGTGCTATGTCATCAACAGCATTCTTTTTTGGGATGCATGAGCATCAGCATCCTCTTTCGGATTTGGAGTATCATCAACAGTCTCTGCTGATGTTTCTTCATCATCCTCCGTACCTTCTTCTCGGGCTTCCTCGCTATCACTTGCGGCGACCGGATTTAGGTCATCATGAAAACCGAAGTCACAGCCTTCTAGAGCCTCAATCATTAATTGGTCTTCTTCAGCACGAAGTGATTTTGGAGAAACTGGAAGATGGGCAGTTTCTGGTGCAAGTGTAGGAGATCGTAATACGTCGAGAGACATTTCTGACTCGTTGATTGGAATCAGAGTTGTAGTCGCCTCTTTTATTTTTACAGCTTCATCCTCTATCTCCGTGATTTTCTCTCTTATTTCTACAACCTCGTCCCTCTTCTCTGTACTGGAAGATTCCTGTCTGGGCTCAGCGGCAGGTGTAGGAGACGACATCATAACTGCGGCGACCGCACTTGTCAGGACCGATGCCAGGATAGGTCTTGGAGGATTGACTACTTTCTTTCTTCTGAAGACTATTTTCTTTCTGTGTAGAGGTCTCTCCGGGCTCTCTACGTCTATAACATGATCTTGTCTTTGAATGGAGGTCGGGGTCGTCGCCTCTTCTCTCTGAATTAACTCAGCCTGTTGCCGAGATTGCGACCGGGTAGTGACCCTTTCTGATGATTCAAAAATAATCTTTTTTTAGAGATTGGAGAAGAAGGTTCTTTGGCCTTCTTCTTCTTCTCCTTGGCCGGAGATCTTACAACTTTTAGGGAGACGCACAGCGGCTCGTAAACTTCTTCAGGGAAGTTAGCTTCCCTCGAAGCTTCTAATGGTGCATCGGCCGGCTCATGCTCCTCATCATTACCAAGAAGAACCAGAACATGTACTCCTTTCTTAAATCGAGTCACAGTTACGAAGTTGTCTGCCAGATTAAAGTTTTTAGCAAAAGTATTTGCTGATGTATAGAAGATCGAGTACGTATACAGCATACGAGGACCTCGATCATTTCTGGATGGCATCGAGAATGTCGTCCTTGTGTCTCGAGCATTGTAATGTACCCAAGCCCGGGCTCCATCAATTAAAAACCCTTTTCCTTGTAGGCATGTGATAGCATTACCTACATGGAACTGGTCATAACTGAATTGACGCACAAAACGGCTGGAAAGATAAGGTTCGAGATAGCATTCATCCTCGAACCGATATACCAGGTGTGACGGCCGGATTGTCCTCAGCCAATCGAAAGCTGTGTGGCCCAAAGGCTGCATCCTCCCAGAGTCCACAAGGTTTGTAGACATATGCTCATAACCGACCGGAGGGGTAACGCAGTAGAAGCTCCATCCTCTACCGAGATTCAGTGCACGTCGGCAATCTCTCAAAGTGGTATAAATCCACTTGCATCCAGAAAATCTTCTCAAAAAGCTGCCACCCACTGCCTCCATATCCGGATTCATTAGTGAAGGATGGTGTAGAAGCAGCCATCCGAACAAGTATGTGTATGGCAGTTTCAGTCGGAGGAAGGGTCCTTTCTCGCCTTTCCCTTTAATCATTGAATCGACGAAGAGGCGAAGGCCGGCGTTCACTCTGCATGTCATTGCTGACAGCAGATCCATCCGGTAGTCGAAGACCAGACGGAGAGCAGTAGAAAGTATACCGCGGTGGAAGCGATCGACTGTACTGGCCCTTGGGATGACGTATCGTCGGAGCCAGTAAGTGAGGAAACCCGCCAACGGGGCCTCCTTCGACATGGGCCTGTAGCCCATCCTCATGTAACTCTCAATGATGTCATCTTTCTTGAGAGGGGGATATTGAAGGTCATCCTCGTTCTTGATATCCATATCTCCATGTGTCTCCATCAACCCTATCACTTTACTATTGCTGAGTGGTCAAAAAAAGTTAGGATTGCAGTTTTCGTGCTCCTTGGTCTTCTTTTCAATGATGTGGTTGAGGAAGAGATATGGCAACCATTTAGTGGAGTAGCAGGTGCCAGATATGCCACTCTTGTAATATAGAGAGCAAATCTTATAACGGCAGAGGAGTTCTTCAAGACAGATACCATATCAGCATTCTCCTGATGCAGTTTATCCAATTCATAGTTTGTTGGGACAAACTCTTCATAGGGGATATCCCCCATTTGCAGGCTGGAGATGTACTTCATCTCGTGCAAAGCTAACCCGATCTCTCCGTGGGGCGTCATGAACGTCCTGGTTCTATAGTTGTATCTCTCGGCTAACGCGAGGAATAGATAAGGATTGGAAGGAAAGCCACAAACAGTGGCATACACTTCTTGGTATAGATTAATCTCCTTAAGCCGCTCTTCAAATTGGACCAATATCCAATTGGCTATACAGATCCATCTCTTGTTATCCGGGTTCATGAGGCCTGTCAGCCGCAACTCCTGATCCGGATACCTTCCTTCTACCTTCGCAAACTCATTTACGAATATCGGAGTTCTCACTGGTAGCAGCAAGGAAGAATCATCTGGTGGGATACAGCCGGGCTTTAGTCCTCTAAGCAAAGAGCTATGGCGCTCAGAGGAACTGTAGAATATATCCTTGTTGTCGGACCCCTTCTTGACACAGATGTTCCCTGTTCGGGCTTGCTGAAGAGGAGTTATATCCTATTCCATTCTTCTCGGATAGCTTGCAAAAGCATATCAAGATAGAGGAAGGCATCAAGAAATCTCCGGCAGAAGGATTGTCTTCTCGCCCCTCTGGATAAGTCTCTGTTCCATTCGAGGTCTTGGCTGAGAGTTCTTGTCAAAGGCCTCCCCAAACAAGAATAACGGCTTCTTATGAGTAACTGTGTCAGCAGTTTTAAGAGGCTACCCGTTCATCAGATACAATAAAGTCTTATTGTCTTGTGCAATCAATACGGCTTACCGAGATGACGGTAAGGCGTACTGAGGGAATGTCACATGAGACAGATCTTCTTTATATTTAGGTTCAGCAAAGGATCCTGCAAAGACCTCATAGTTGGGGTCTTCCCTGAGGTTAACTGCATCAAATAAAAAAACAAGGATCAGTACATACAAAAGCAAAATTCTACAAAAGATCATCAATTTGCACAAGTTGTCAGATTGTGCCAACACAGTCAGCTTGCGCAAGTTATCAGACTGCGCCAATACAACTGACTTGCGCAAGACATCAGTTTGCGCTAATATACTTCGCAAAACAATAGTTTGCTCTAATATATTTGCTCAAGACATCAGTTTGCGCTGGCACAACTGACTTGCGCAAAACGATGGATTGTGCCGAATATTTTGTCAGTGCTTTCCATCCAATTGCGCAAGAGTATAGTTTTCATAAAAATGAAAACTATTGTGAATACAATCGAAACCCTAAACAGGGTGGCGCAAATACCATCAATCTCTATAAAGAGAGAGGTATGAAGGTCTGAAAATATCAAGAACCCTAAAAGGGTTCGATCTTCGTTCGTCATTTACCTTGCAATGTTGGATGACCTGTTTCATGACGAGAAATTCGGGGCGCAACCCGAGTCGAAGGCTCGGTGGGGGCCTTGCCCTTCTCAGTGGCTGTACGCTTGGGAGCCATCGCTATCGTCGGTGGGAAGGAGAAGAAGTAGTCGGAGAAGGAACTGAAGCTTTTGTCTCTTGAACAGTCGAAAAACAAGTAAAGGATGAAAGAAAGAAAAAAAGAAACTATTTATAGTTTTTCAAGTGTAACGGCTACCTCCGATTGCGCCACAAAAGTCGGAGCTAATTCCTCCAAACGCGCAGTCAAAGCGCAACTTGTGCAACTTGATTTTAAATTCGAAATTCAAAGTATTTCGAAACTTTGAATATTTTCAAATTTCGAAAACTTTGAAGGAGGTCTTATAGGTCCTAAAAATCAAGTTGCATTTATCAAATAATTAGAGGAAATTAAATTACGCACTCTTCAAATGGACTGCGCAGAAAGCAGATTGCGCTACCATTCAAACGCGCAAGCTGAACTGCGCTACCACTCAAGCGCGCTATGCTGACGTGGCAATGCCATCATTACCTGACAAAAACCGATCTTCTGACAGGTGACAGCCCGATAAACGAGGAGTGCTTTTGTTTCTTGTGCAGCACAGCGCTCGAGGACAGCTGTACAGCCAGCGTAGTATGACAGTTCAACTTCAGCGCAGTTTGACCAAGCCCGAGTCTCAGCGCAGTCTGATGCTAGCACTTTTCAAGTGGCACAATCCATCAAGATAACTGACATTTATTACGTGGCTTACATGCCATCAATTGCTTGCCACGTGGCAACCGCCTGTACACGACCATGCGTATTTCAATCAAATAATGCCATACGTCTAATACAGTTGGCCCATGATCAAGTAACTGCCAGCGCAGTTCGCTGTTTGCGCAGTCTGTTGCTAGCACAGTTCATCATGCGCAATCCAAATAACTACAAATTAGTTATTTCTAGAACTCTATAAATAGAGTTTCAAGTCCTTCTTAAGGGGATCAGATCATTATTATCATCAGAGATCAGAAGTTCTTGTCCAAGTGCTGCTGCATTCTTCATAGGCTATCGTCTTCAAAGTTCACATCGTCGGATAAAGCGATCGTCTTCAGATCGGATTCCTATAGTTGTACTTTCCCAGAATTCAATTGTAATCTTTTTACAAAGTTTGTGAAATAAAAGACTTTTGTTTTTGCAAACACTCGTTGCCAGGGTTACGCCTGGTGGTCACCATCTGAGCTGCTTCCGATATCTGGCCATACAAAATCAGCTGGGTCAGACCCAAGAAAGAGCAAGTGCCACAAAGGGGACTTCACTTAGGAACTAAAACCAGCATATCACAATAGAATATTAAAGATAATAAATAAAGAATTGATAATAATAGAGATAACAACAGTAAACTGAGTACGAGAAAACCATTCAAGTAGCCAGGCCACAACCCTTAAACCAAACAAGGACCGGAGTTGTAACCCTTCACCTGAATAGAAACCCGTCTCAAATACTATTGGTACGGTATAGACAATAAACGAAGAGAGGACACAGAACTGCTCCGGGAGCCAGGTTACAACCCTTAAACCAAACAAGGACCGAGGTTGTAACACTTCGCCTGAACAGAACTGGACCCCTGATCTTTATTGTTAAGGCCAGTATAGATAATCACACTATTGAAGGTAAGGTAAAACATGACAAACATGGCATAGGGTTGCAATAAGACAATAAACGAGAGAGGACACAAAATGCTCCGGAAGCCAGGTTACAAACCTTAAACCAAATAAGGACCCGGGTTGTAACCCTTCGTCTGAACAGAACTGGACCCCCGATCGTTATTGTTAAGGCAAGCATCAATAATCATGTCATGTCACAATCTTGCACAGGATCAGGATAAGACTATGCTGGAATAAACTCCATCCCTATCAATCACGGCCAATCAAGAGTACGGCTTGATACTTTTAACTAACTAGGATTATCACAGGCCTAGTTACTAGCAAGATGTAATGAGATTATCCCAACAGCCACAAGCCCTGCAGACCATTCGGTTATCCAGGTCGAATGTCCGTTTATGAAGAATGCAACACGTAACTGTGTGCTGAAAATGTGCCCTACTCGTCAGTAGGCTACAAGTCCACTGAATGCGCCCAGATAACGGGATTGCCTGTAGCTAGGAATCTCTTCATGACTACTGAATCATTTTAGTTAATTAGCCTTAGTCAATTTCAGTAGGTACCCCTGACTGTGGTACTCAGGGATCCCCATCCTAGACATGATGTAAGACGTACCAGTTTATTTGTACAAACACAATCGCCCACGGTGTTCAGGTCTTTCATACTTGTCATGTCAGGCTAGCTGTCTTAACAGCATGTCGAGACATATCATGTCAGTTTACTTGTCAAGAGTGCGCCACAGCGGGCCACTATCGTGTTCTATTCTTACCTTATCGTGAATGAGAGAAACTTGCATAAAATAACTAGTGACATATTCTTGAAGCTATGAAAGATCTACAACTTTCATATTTTGAGTTTTTAAGATTCCAGCTACAAAACAACTTAAACAGGCAAAAACAGTAAAATAGAGCAATTCCGGCGCATAGGATTCCTGCACAATCGGCGCATGGGATTCCAACACAACCGAGCATGGGATTCCTGTACCATCGGCGCGTGCGATTCTTGCACCAATCGGCGTGGGATTCCTGCTCCAATCGGCGCGTGGGATTCCTGCACCATCGGCGCGTAGAATTTCTGCACATTCGGCGCGTAGGATTCCTGCACAATCGGTGTGTGGGATTCCTGCACCAATCGGCGCGTGGGATTCCTGCACAATCGGCGTGTGGAATTCCTGTACCATCGGTGCGTGGGATTCTTGCACCAATCGGCGCGTGGGATTCCTGCACCAATCGGCGCGTAGGATTCCTGGACAATCGGCGCGTGGAATTCCTGTACCATAGGCGTGTGGAAAACTCTCGTTGCGTCTTCAGTACATGCGCGTAGGGAACCTACGCGCATGACACGCTCGGAGTTAAGGGATGCGTTGCCGGGACTTCACAGCGTATGGCCTCCCGGGCGCATGGCCTCCCGGGCGCATGGGGGTCATCGTCCCCAAACAACAAGTTCCGCCATAAAAGTTTCGAAAACTTGTCATGGCCATAACTTACTCATCCGAAGTCGAAATCAAGCAAAACAAAAGCCAAAACTGCATGAAATTGAATTCTCTACAACATAGAACCATTAATTTTTGAAAATAACTAAGTTTTAGAGATCAAAACCAAGAAAACCAAAAAGTTACAAACTTAGATCTACGAGAATCCATACATCAAATCCAAAATGTCAAGTTCTAAAGAGGCTTAGAATCAAGTAAGGAAGAGAATGGAACAATAAAACTTGAGATCTATCATGAAGCAAGTTTGCAGTTGCCTAATCTCTCTCTCTTCCTCCTGGTGGTTGAAGAAGTAATGGTGGAGAGTAAATGAAGAATGAAGGAAATAATGATGAGAGAGAAAAGGAAGGGGTTATAAATAAGGAGGGTGGTGGTAGGTAGGAGGGTTCACCTTTGGTTCATGATGAACCAAAGCAAACCAAGCCAAGCCGAACCAACCCAAAATAGACCAGGCCATGTAATGCCAAGATAAGCCAAGCAAGGAATCATGCAATACAAGATAAAATACGTACACGTATTTCAAAATACATAATACGAACTATAGGTAGTACAACTCTACCCACCTTATAAGAATTTTGTCCTCGGAATTTAATTAAGAGGCTAGAGGGACAAGAACAAGCTATACTATTCACAGGCAAGCTATACTAATCAAGCAATAAAGTAATTATACATGCAAGCAAGGAATCGAAGGCATGAGGCATAAGAAAGATATTATACCTCACGAGTCAAACAGGTCAGGATATCACGATCGGATATCATCCTCACGCTCCCACGTTGACTCACCCAAAGAGTGATAACCCCAAGCAACTCGGACTAACTTGATAGTCTTGTTCTTGTGTATCTTCTCTCTTCGGTCCAGTATAGACACGGGCCTCTCCTCATACGAAAGGTTGGTACCAACAACCAATTCCGAATGATCCAGGATGTGGCTCAGGTCCGGGATATACCGTCGCAGTTGGGATACATGGAACACATTATGCACCTCACATAGCGACGGCGGATGAACAAGACGATAGGATATCTTCTATTCGTTCCAGAATATTTAACGATTCTATATACCTAGGACTAAGCTTTTCCCGTACGCCGAAACGAATGACGCCACGGTTAGGAAAAATCCTCAGGAATACATGGTCGCCGACAGAAAACTCAAGAGGGCGCCGATGAGAATCGGCCCAATGACGCTGGCGATCTTGGGCAACTCGAAGATGATCTCTGACTCTCCTGACCACTTCAACGGTCTGAGCAATCATTTCCGGACCGATTATCTGTCTCTCTCCGACATCGTCCCATGCTAGCGGGGATCGGCACTTCCTACCATCCAGTACCTCGAATGGTGCCATCTGGATACTGGCCTGGAAATTGTTGTTGTATGAGAACTCCACCAGGTGCAAGTGATCTTCCCATGAACTACCGAAGTCGAGTATACAGGATCTCAACATGTCTTCCAAGATTCGTATGGTACGCTCTGACTGACCATCTGTCTGCGGATGATAAGCGGAGCTGAACTGGAGGCGAGTTCCCAAACTCTCTTGCAGGCTACGCTAAAAGTGCGACATAAATCTTGAATCTCTGTCCGAGGTGATACTGACTGGTACACCGTGAAGCCTGACGATCTGCCGGAGATACATCTTCGCTAGCTGAGCCGTCGACTGACCAACTCTGAATGGAAGAAAGTGAGCCACCTTCGTGAGCCTGTCTATGACAACCCAAATAGCGTCTCTACCAGCCGAAGATCTAGGCAATCCAGTCACAAAATCTATGGTTATATGCTCACACTTCCATTCTGGAATTGGCAATAGCTGAAGAAGTCCAGCTGGCCTCTGATGTTCAGCCTTGACTTGTTGGCAAACCAAATACCGAGAGACAAACCGAGCTATCTTTCTCTTCATGCCATTCCACCAAAAGTGCTGACAGATATCACGGTACATCTTAGTACCGCCTGTGATGGAATACTGCGAACTGTGAGCCTCTGTCATGATCTTCTGTCTGATATCTCCATTGGGTATACAAAGACGCTTCCCATGTCGAAGTGTACCGTCTTCATGAATACATAATTCTGGTCTTCGCCTTGCCTCACACTCTGCTCTGAGTCGCTGAAGCTTGGAATCTGCTGACTGCGCCATCCGCATCCTCTTAACTATAGTGGAATGAACTTGTATGCTGGCCATCAATGCCACACTGGTAGGAAGGATAACTTCTATATTCATCTTCTGAAGATCTGCTAACAGCTCTGGTTGCGCTGTTAGGAAATAAACTCTGGCTCTCCTACTCAATGCATCTGCAATGACGTTGGCCTTCCCTGGGTGATACTTCAAGTTGACATCATAATCTACAAGTAGCTCCAGCCACCTCCTCTGACGCATGTTAAGATCCTTCTGGGTGAAAACATACTTCAGGCTCTTGTGGTCAGTAAAAATCTCTACCCTATCTCCGTACAAGTAGTGCCTCCATAACTTAAGTACAAATACTACTGCTGCCAATTCCAAGTCATGGGTTGGGTAATTCCTCTCATGATCACGAAGTTGCCGTAATGCATAAGCTATTACCTTCCCATACTGTATTAGAACACATCCTAAGCCTCTGCCTGAAGCATCACAATACACTGAGAATCCTCCTGTTCCATCTGGGAGCGTGAGAATGGGTGCCGTCGTCAAGCCTCGCTTCAACTTCTCAAAAGATCCTGACATTCTGTCCAAGCAAACTGCACATCCCTGCGGGTCAACTGGGTCAATAGCGATAAAATCTGAGCAAAGTCTGAAACAAATCGTCGGTAGTAGCCGGCCAATCCAAGAAAACTGCAAACTTTTACAACCGTGCTGGGCACTGGCCATGTCTCAATGGTCACGATCTTTTGGGGATCCACTTCCACTCCTCCCTTGGTGATGATGACCTAAGTACGAAATACGATCGAGCCAGAACTCGTATTTACTGAACTTGGCACACAATTGGTGCTCACGAAGAATCTGGAGGACAACTCTGAGATGCTGCTCATACTCTGCTTCACTCTTGCTGTAGACCAGGATGTTATCTAGGAACACTATCACGAAATCATCCAAATAAGGCATAAAGATACGATTCATGAGGTCCTTGAATACAGCTGGCGCATTGGTCACTCCAAATGGCATAATAAGGAACTTCCAATGCACATATTTGGATCTGAAAGCTGTCTTCGGGATGTCCTGCTCTCTGACTCTGATCTGATGGTATCCTGACCGCAAGTCGATCTTCGAGAACACTGCTGCCCTCTTGAGTTGATCAAACAAGTCATCTATCCTCGGGAGAGATATCTGTTCTTGATTGTTACTAAGTTCAAGGTATGATAATCTACACATAATCTGGATGTACCATCCTTCTTTTTCACAAGAAGCATCGGGGCTCCCCAAGGTGATCCACTTGCACGAATGAATCCCTTGGTTCTAAGTTCTTCGATCATTTTGTACAATATCTCTAATTCTGACGGTGCCATCGTGTAGACTCTCTCTGACACTGGGCTGTTCCGGGAATCAAGTCGATGGTGAACTCGATCTCCCGTTCTGGCGGCATCTCTGGAAGCTCTTCGAAGAAAACATCTGGAAACTCCTCGACTATCCGAGGTAACTGTACTGCTGCTACTGCCATTCGCAACACTGGAGGAGAAGGTTCAACTTCGCCTCGGGAGAAGAAAAACTCTGGCTCGCCTGGGATGCTAAAAGTAACCCTGCCAATATGGCAATCTATCCTAGCATATTGGTCCCTCAACCAATCCATCCCTAAGACCACATCATAATCGGCCATCGGGAACTCTATCAATCTAGCGGGGAATTCTCTACCGCTAACTACGATCCGACACGAGGAAAACACTCTATCTACTCCTACAAGTCCGTTACCAGTAAGTATATTGAGCCTTACTGATAATGACTCGGGCTCCAATCCTATCCGTGTCGTGAATCGTGCAGACATAAATGAATGCGAGGCACCAGAATCAAATAATACTGAAGCTGGAAAGGTGTTGACGAGAATAGTAACTGCCACTACCTGATCACCTGGTACTATTCCTTCTTCTCCCATGGTCAAAGTCAGCACTTGACCATACCCTCTAGGTGCGGGTCCCCTCTGCTGAAAACTCCTCTGTCTGCTATGGATCAGGGCTTGGGCTTGGGCATACTGCTGCGGTCTCTGCTTCTAGAATGCCTGGGCCTGCATCGATAATGGCCTCGGGAATGGGTACTACAGCTGCTGCTGCTGCTGGACTGGTGCTGGTCCTCTAACTGAAGGACTAGAGAATGCCGATGAACTCTCCATGTTCAGGCAGTTCCCAATCCTGTGGTCCGAGGTACCATAAACCAAGCACAAACCCTGTGCTCTGCGACACTCTGAGACCACATGCCCTGGCTTCCCGCAGTGTGAATAATCCACTGCGGAAGACTGCTTCTGCTTCTGCTGCTGAGGGTACGTCGGGGTGGAATGCTGAACCGACGTCACTGAGGCCACCCGTCTCGGAGCTCCCATAGTCAAATCCTTTGCTGCCGGGGCTGGTGCTGATGACTGATTCTCTGACTGTGGATCGCTTCCGACCTCCGGTCCTATCCACGTCCTCTGGAAGGTATATTCATTCCTTCGGGCTGCTCTTATTACTGCATCAAAATCTGATGCTCAAACTGCTCTACTGCCAATAGAATCTCCAGATGAAGCCCCTGCTGGAACCGCTGGGCTCTATCGAACTCGGTTGCTACCAAGGTAGGAGCAAACCGACTAAGTCTCAAAACTCGACCGCATATCCGTCTGTCTTGCCCATTTGCTTCAGATTGGTGAACCTCGTCTGTAGATCGTATCGAGCTACAGCATCGAAATACTTGGTCTGGAATCCCTTCCTGAATACTGTCCATGAAATAGGGGCCACTAATCCATCGCCTGCGCTGCCCACCAGCTGCGGGCAAGATCTAGTAACTACAGGCGTACTATAACCACCTTCACGTTCTCTGGAGTCCTAGCTGCTTCTAGAATCACCTCGAGTCCTGAAGCCAAGCATCTCAGTAATCGCATCTTCACTACCGTCGAAGAAGGGAGGGTTCAAGCGCTTGAAGCTGTTGGCCGCGCTATTACCCTGATGACCTCCTCTGGTCAAAGCATCTGCCACCGTATGGTGTAAGGCATCTCTGCGACGATCCTGGAAAGCTAATAGGGACCTGATGAGACCCACCAAAGTGCCATCATCAGGCTCTACAGGCTAGACGGGCTGAACTGGTGGCTCTCCTCCAGTAGGCATGACTCTAGAGGCTACCCCTGAATGCTGGGCTTGATCTCCAGGTTGCTGCTGGTCCAAGGAAGGTGCAGCACCTTGCTGATCGGCAGTCCAGGAATAATACCGCTGAAGAAGACGACATAGAGAACAATAAGAAGGACCAGGACAGATCAATGATACAAGCATGTGATCAGGTCAAGAATTCAGGATTCAGATGATACGAGCAGATCAAGGATGAGTACTGATTGAGACATCTATTCGGTAAACCCTCACATATCTTGATTTATAAGACCTGCATGGGCCACCACTAAACCATGTAATGCCCCAAACCAGAATACTGAAGAGCAGGGGCGTACATAGCCAGCTACGTATATTAAAGTGCAACCCACCTCGCTATACGGTCACGGCTGTCTAATACATGAGGTTTAACTACAAGCCAACAGTCTCCTATGGTTATGAATAAGCCTATTGTCTCAATCTCAAGCAAGCAATATAGTTACAAGATGTCAAAGCACCAATATATAATAGTAAGGTTCCTACATTACATATTGGATGATCGAAGCTAGTCGTACAAAATATCAGGACTAGCAAAGTTTCAGTCATACATGATCACCCTAGGATCTGTCAATCATGTTACAGCCAGTAGGCAGACAGTAAATAAAGTACAATACGAGCTGAACAAGTGCTCGTCGGCTAACTCCTCAAAGAATATTTTTACAATAAGTGGAAGGACAAAAAAAACCTACTCGTTTCTAGGGTTACGCCTGGTGGTCACCATCTGGCTGGAAGGTAGGGAATCCTCTGGAGCTGCTCCGATATCTGGCCATACAAACCACTGGGTCAGACCCCAGAAAGATCAGTGCCACAAGGGGGCTTCACATAGAACTAAACCAGCATATCACAATACAATATTAAAGATATAAATAAGATGATATAATAGAGAGATAAGTACACATAACTGAGTACGAAGAAACCATTCAAGTAGCCAGTCACAACCCTTAAACCAAACGGACCGGAATTGAATCCTTCACCTGAATAGAAACCCGTCTCAAATACTATTGGTACGGTATAGACAATAAACGAAGAGAGGACACAGAACTGCTCCTGGAGCCAGGTTACAACTCTTAAACCAAACAAGAATGCGGTTGTAACCCTTCACCTGAACAGAACTAGACCCCTGATCTTTATTGTTAAGGCCAGTATAGAAAATCACACTACTGAAGGTAAGGTAAACATGACGAACATGGCATGGGGTTGCAATAAACATAACAAGAGAGGACAAACTGCTCCGGGAGCCAGGTTACAACCCTTAAACCAAACAGGACCGGGTTTTAACCCTTGCCTGAACAGAACTGGACCCCCGATCGTTATTGTTAAGGCAGCATCAATAATCATGTCATGTCACAATCTTGCACAGGATCAGATAAGACTAAGCTGGAATAACTCCATCCAATCAATCACGGCCAATCAAGAGTATGGCTTGATACTTTTAACTAACTAGGGTTATCACAGGCCTAGTTACTAGCAAGATACAATGAGATTATCCCAACGCCACAAGCCCTGCCGACCATCAGGTTATCCAGGTCGAATGTCCGTTTATGAAGAATGCAACACGTAACTGTGTGCTGGAAATGTGCCCTACTCGTCGATAGGCTACAAGTCCACTGAATGCGCCCAGATAACGGGATTGCCTGTAGCTAGGAATCTCTTCATGACTACTGAATCATTCTAGTTAATTAGCCTTAGTCAATTTTAGTAGGTACCCCTGATCGTGGTACTCAGGGATCTCCATCCTAGACATGATGCAAGACAGTACCAGTTTATTTGTACAAATACAATCGCCCACGGTGTCCAGGTCTTTCATACTTGTCATGTCAGGCTAGCTGTCTTAACAGCATGTCGAGACATATCATGTCAGTTTACTTGTCAAGAGTGTGCCACAGCGGGCCACTATCGTGTTCTATTCTTACCTTATCGTGAATGAGAGAAACTTGCATAAAAACTAGTGACATATTCTTGAAGCTAAGGAAAAGATCTACAACTTTCATATTTTGAGTTTTTCAAGATTCCAGCTACAAAACAACTTAAACAGGCAAAAACAGTAAAATAGAACAATTTCGGCGCATGGAATTCATGTACAATCGGCGCATGGGATTCCTGCACAATCGACGAATGGGATTCCTGCACAATCGGCGCATAGGATTCCTGCACCATCGGTGCATGTGATTCATGCACCAATCGGCGCATGGGATTCCTGTACCAATCGGCGCGTGGGATTCCTGCACCATCGACGCATGGGATTCCTGCACAATCAGCGCGTGAGATTCCTGCACCAATCGGCACGTGGGATTCCTGCACAATCGGTACGTGGACTCTTGCACCATCAGCGCGTGGGATTCCTGCACCAATCGGCGCGTGGGATTTCTGCACCAATCGGCGCGTGGGATTCCTGCACAATCGACGCATGGAATTCCTGCACCATCGGCACGTGGAAAACTCACGTTGCGTCTTCAGTACATGCACGTAGGGAACCTACGCGCATGACACGCTCGAAGTTAAGGGATACGTTACAGGGACTTCACAGCACATGGCCTCCCGGGCGCATGGCCTTCCGGGCGCATGGGGGTCATTGTCCCCAAACAGCAAGTTCAGCCATGAAAGTTTCAAAAACTTGTCATGGCCATAACTTACTCATCCGAAGTCGAAATCAAGCAAAACAAAAGCCAAAACTGCATAAAATTGAATTCTCTACAACATAGAACCATTAGTTTTCGAAAATAACTAAGTTTTAGAGATCAAAACCAAGAAAACCGAAAAGTTACAAACTTAGATCTACAAGAATCCATCCATTAAATCCAAAAAAGCCAAGTTCTAAAGATGCTTAGAATCAAGTAAGGAAGAGAATAGAACAATAAAACTTGAGATCCATCATGAAGCAAGTTTGCACTTGCCTAAGCTCTCTCTCTCCCCTCCTGGTGGTTGAAGAAGTAATAGTGGAGAGTAAATGAAGAAGGAAGGAAATAATGATGAGAAAGAAAAGGAAGGGGTTATAAATAAGGAGGGTGGTGGTAGGTAGCAGGGTTCACCTTTGGTTCATGATGAACCAAAGTAAACCAAGCCGAACCAACCCAAAATAGATCAAGCCATGTAATGCCAAGATAAGCCAAGCAAGGAATCATGCAATACAAGATAAAATACGTACACGTATTTTAAAATACGTAATATGAACTGTAGGCATTACATTCCCTCTTTGATTTGATTTCATTTCCCTCACATTCCTCCATCCAAACTTCTCCTAATCCATCCCACACCATCAAGGAAGGATTCTATCCAAGAATTTGGGCAAGGTACAAAAGGAGGTGTCCTTTTGGATAGATCTTCGTATCGGAGCCGTGTCCTAAAGATTTTCATTGGGATTCCACTCCCAATAGGTAAAACCTATCCTCTAACTTGATTTTCTTTGTATATTAATTAGTTTTGAATCGAAAGGATCCACCCTCATGCATTTGTCCCCTTTAGATTCAATTTTGAGACCATTTGGAGTCCATTTGAGGATATTATAGGTGTGTCTTGTGTCCTACTTTATAGATTCCAAATTAGGACACCCCATGTGTATGTATGTATGATAATAGTTTAAATAGATATTTAAATTCGGTTTTAGAATGGTTAGAGAGTGGATTGATCTTAGTTAGGATGGTTAGAATGAGTTTCATTTGGATACCTATGTTGGTATCCAAGTATCTTGGCCAACCCAAATTCGTCATAATGTTTATCCACGTTTTTAGTAGTCAGAGCAACTTAGAAATATCATAACTTTTAGCTTAGAACTCCAATTTATCTTCCTTTTTTTTAAAAGAACCGTATCGAAGTTAGCTTTCCAAATATATATTTAATAAGCCAAATACGTTTTGAAACTTTCTGTAAAATTATTTGAGTGTCAGTTGTACGAAAGACGAACGTGTTTCGATATTTTTACGATTCTGGGAGCTTCCGAACACGAAAATGCGATCCGTTTAAAGTTTCGGAAAGCTAACACAAAGAGCTACGACATATTTTAATCCTAGAATTTAGTGAAGGACCAATTGGTACAGTATTTATTTTAAATAGAAGAGTGACTATACGACATAGGCATTTTGTGTAACCTATGAACCTATGTAGTATAGATATTAAATGAATGTAGAGTATGTAATGCATGATACGTTAGATGAATGAAATAATATATATATATAATATATATATATAATATATATTAATATATATATATATATGATATGTATCCTTTTTACAATAATGTACATATATGGTTGAATGCAAGCATGTAGCAATAAAATCAATGTAATGTATGTATGCAATGCATAAATGCATGAATGAAAGAATGATATACAATGTATGCATGAAAGTATATAATGAATGCTAGATACGAATGCAAGGTATACATGTAATGATTGATATAAATGCATAATGTAATGCAATATATAATTATAGCATGTATGGTAATGTATAATATATGATACAAGTACGTATATGTCTATTGTTTTCCCTTTTCCTTACATTTTCCCTTCCCTTTCCATTTTAGTTTTCCCTTTTTTTTCTCTTCTATTTTTATATGTTGTAGACAATGTATATAATGTATCGATGCATGTAAGTATGTAATATGCATGAATGACATGTACGTAATAAAAATAATATATGCATACAACTTAATGATATGTGAATGAATATAATGCATAAACTGAAGTATGCATGTATATGGGATATAAATGAATGTAATAAAACATAGAGTATGCATGTATGAATATAATATATGCAAGTATATAATGTATTCAATATGTATGTATGCATCTATGTATGTATGTATAGGTACATGAATGAATGCAAGTATGCATATATGATATGTATATACATGTATGCAATATAAGTATGTATGTATTTCTATAAACTGAGTTAACCTATAACCTTTTACACACATGCATTCATACACCCTTTGACACCATGTATCCCATGTCACATACACCTACCTATCACTAAATCTGAGAATATTAACACATATCCTTTCACACACACACTCACTTACTCTTTTACCTCTCATTCTCTCTCTATATATATAAATATATTTATGTGCCTATATATTATAGCTTTCATATATATATATCTATGTATATGAATAAGTGAATGTGAATAATATATACTTTATATGACTAAGTTTGTGTGCCTTGTTAGCTTATGGTTTAGTTTTGTGCTTGGTTTAGCAAGTGACTTAGGCTATGAGTTAGTAGCTATTTGGATACTGGATTTGCATAGACTTAGTTTGTTTAGACCTAGAATTGACTAACCTAGACTAGTTGACAATTGTTGACCAAACCCTAGCTAGTATGACCACAGTTGACTAGAGTTGACCTAGTTTGACTTTATAGTTGACCAGAGTAGACTTTGACCTAGAATGACCTAGAAATCATGTAGATTGCATCTTAAACTTTATCTACCTTATTTTAAATATATTATAACCTGTACTACTCTATTTAGGACATTGTAACTCTGGTACAGACATCTGATATTACTACTCTTTTCAGAGTATCAGACGAGTACATTCTCTGATAGTTCTTTCATTTACTTTTTAATTACTGTACTTCAGTTCTAGTTAGTTTTATTTGATTCTTGTTACAAATACGTATTGTTATTACTAAATCCATGTATACGACACACATACTTACTCGTCTTGCCTCTATTATTCGAATCACCATACGAATCGCTATTCGAACCACCTATTCGCATCTTCATGTACTGGTTGGACTTGTATTTGTCTTATGTGTTGGATTATGGATTCATTTGTATTAGACTGGGTGGAGAAATACTGATTAGACATGTAGACATATCCTTCTATTCGAATCACCCCTCTGTGAATGATATTCGAACGATAGCCATCCCACACTTGGCCGAGTGTGCGGTGTGTCGTATTACCTACAGCCATTTACATGTCGATCTCGGTATTTTAAAATACACTTGGATAATTTATTCGAATCATTATTAGAACATCGTGTGAATCATTATTTGTATCACCTTATTCGAATCACCTTATTCGTATTACCTTATTCGAATCACCTTATTAGAACAATGAATAGAATCACATTCGACTCTTCTCATATTAGACTCATATTGGGATTGCACTGGACTTATATTATACTGTCTGGACTCATCATGTTACTCTAGTTCAGCTAGATCTTATTTTACAGTATTTCTTGCCATGCTTATCCTCTTGTTTAGTTACCTTACTTTCCTTGTACCTTAACTGTTTCTCTATATCATTACTCGTACAAATTGCCATGTTCATCAATACAACTATCTATAACAGCTTTATAGTTCTCTGTCATTTACTTGGAATTTCTTGATGAATTGTACTCGTTCCTGTCCTGACTGGACCTGTTGAAAATATTACAGATGATTGTCCTGAGGACATTTGCCCTACTTGCCTTGGAGCAGGAGATGGCTTAGCTACCTTTGGCCCCGACACTCAGGAGTGATCGGGAGACTAGCTAGTAGACTTGGTTTAGTTTTTATGTTTTAAAACTTGAATTGTAATAACTTGAGATACGAGTTTGTATTTGTTTGTTTGAGATATTATTATTTAGTTGTTTATAAATGTTGTTGTTTAGTCTTTAGTTATAAACTTCTGAGTTATCTTATCGTGCTTAGACTGTGATTGAGATTTCATTATATCTATACTTGTCCTCCATTCGGAGTTGAGATTTGACAAGTACATATATAATTGCGTGAGTTGTTGATTAGATAGTAACCTAGGACAGCGTTCTACCGCCGACACTGCGGCATAGGCTGGGCGTTACGTACTCGTACCCTCACAGTGGGTGCAGGTCGTGACACTGATGGCTGCCATTAGGTTAGGGTTGGGGTTTAGGATGAGTGGTCAAGGCTTCTCCAACAAATTCAAGCCAATCTAAGGGCTCACAACTAAAGTAACCTTTCTTAACATTTAGCCTAAAATATCCCACTAACAAAATATCTAGATATTAATCTAATTTGATTACTTAGTTGAAACCCTCTAACTTAGTCTCTAGGGTCATGACTAATATCTAGATTAGGCTAAACTTTTAGGTCAAGTCTTAAATAATTAACTAGCACATATTTTTCATATAATTTATAATTTCACAAAAGTGTCAAAATGACTAAAATACCCTTAGGCTAAAAAGTAAAAATACGAGATTCTAAACAATGATTAGGTCTCCATGATCAGGATTAGTCTTCTAGGTCATGCATGACTAAGGTTACACTATCAAAACACCAAATTCACATATCACCATTTTAAATAGTTTTAAAATAACTAAAAATCACCAAAATCATATCATGAATAAAATCTAATATTTTAATGATTTAAAATACAAAAGTTCAAAATTACCCCTATTTTAGAAAACTGGGTGTTATAAAACCTCTACCCGATGGACTTTTGGGGCACCGAGGGGTTAGTATATGCAGACGAGTGGCTGGAGAACACCGAAAGACTACTAAAGATGGCAAAGATTCTAGAAGACCTGAAGGTGGAGGTTACGAGCATGCGACTTTCCGATATTGCTAGAGCCTAGTACAGAGAGGAGCCTCAGTTGGTAGTACCCCAAGTTCTTTGGAAGGTTTTAAATTACTGTTTCAAGAGAAGTTCTTCCCGGAGGTGGAGCATGATGAGCTTCGAAACCAGTTCGAGGCGATCCAGTAGGGGAGCATGACAGTCGCAGAGTACACATCAGAGTTCACCCGACTCTGCAGGTTCATAGAGAACCTCATCAACACACCAGAGGAGAGGGCTAGAAGGTTCAAGAAGGGCCTCACCAGGGAGCTACGACAGGCAGTAGTGATCAGCAGGGCTATGTGACCTACACCGTATCCTCAATGTCGCCCAGACAGTCGAGAAGGAGATGGATCCAAAGCTGAAGAGAGACAAAGACAACGGCACAGTAGCTATCACAGACACCGACGAAGAGGATCCAAATTCAGGCGAGGCCACCCAGCAGATAGCACATCAGCAGCCTTGCCCTGCTAGAGCTCCAGCAGTCCAGCCACAGAGACAGCAGCAGTTGACAGTTACTTGCACTTTCTGTCACCGTCTTGGACACCACTTTGACGAATGCCGTAAGAGGCTCGAGCTTTGCTTATTCTGTGGCTCAGATGCACATCAGATGAGGGACAATCCACAGATTATAGCACGACTAGCAGGAGGACCCCGAGGAGCTGGAGGACCCCCCCCTGCACCACCCAGAGTACTACTAGCTGTACCACAGTGGGGACCGGCTCTACCT